>JANHFM010010490.1:133029-159353 GCA_032468115.1 Grayia smithii | reverse complement strand
GCCTGGTGAGAATCGAACCAGCACTAATTGCAAGCAGCTGGACTTTAAGTGGAGACACTTAGCCAGTGCATTAGCAAACTGTGCCACCAAGGACTCTTATTCATATCCATTTCCTTTATTCATAATCATATTTATGCCTATATCTGTTATCTTATACATGCATGACAAATAAGTAAATAAATAAAATATTTGGGCAGGAGCCTTGAGAAAAGAAATGTTACTTTGCTTTGTTTCCCACTGTTCATACCCTCGAGCAGTATTTTTCAACTTTGGCAACTTTAAAATGTGTTCAATTCCCAGAAGCTGGTAGCCACACATCTTAAAGTTGCCAAGGTAGAGAGTGGTTGAGAGAGGAAGACCTCTCAGGGTACAGTGGTTGTTCTTATAATTAGAACTTTGTTCTACATAGCTGTTAATTAGTGAGGGATTTTGTGCAGGGAGAACAGACCAGCCTTGGAGTTTTGCTCATCAAAACGAAGTGGTTACACATGCATAGGAATCTAGAAACAGCTGACAAAGCAGCCTCCTGATCCCATTTTTTTAAAAAAAAGATGCATCTGTTTTTCTGAATGAAAGAAAGGTGCTTCACAAACATGTTACAAATCACCTGTTTGGGAGAAGTTGCACAGCCCTGATAATGTGTGTGCTGAAGAAGTAGTTCCGATTTTTCTAATACCGACCTGACAAGTTATACGAGTGATAATTTGAATATTGGCTCTTTCAGTTCATTCTTATTTGGCAGAATCTGCTTGGTAAAGTGATCAGCTAGAGAAAGATTCTGTACGAGTAGATTCTGTACAATATATCTAATCCAACAAGAATTCATGCAAAGGATATAAAGTCTGCATGGACTAGTTGCTTTAAGCAAGATTTTCAAAAATGGTTTTACTTTTGCCTTCTTCCTAGGGTTGATTGGCCCAAAGTCACCCAATTGGCTTCGTACCTAAGGCAGGACTAGCATTCAAGAGTTTCCCTGTTTCTAGCCTGATAACTTAAACTTCTATATGAACCTGGCTCTTCTGTAACGTATACAGTTAGTCCTCAACTTATGACCACAATTGAGCCCAAAATTTCTTTGGCTTAATTAGACATTTGTTAAGTGAATTTTGCCCCATTTTATGACCTTTATTGCCTCCATTATTAAGTGAATCACTGCAGTTATTAGTAACACAGTCAAGTAAATCTGCCTTCCTCATTGACTTTGCTTGTCAGAAGGTTATGAAAGGGGATCACATGACTTCAGGACATTGCAACCATCATAAATCCGAGTCAGTTGACAAGCATTTGAATTTGGATCATGTGCAACAGTTGTAAGAGTGAAAAAAGGTCATAAGTCACTTTTTTCAAGGCCATTGTAATGTTGAACATCACTAAATGAACTGTTTTACATCAAGGACTACTTGTATACCGAACAAATAAAGGATTTCTAAGAGAAAGCTTTATTAAAACAGCCTAAAGATATCCACTGATCTTTGTGATATCTGAGAGATAAAGTTGTAGCAAAAACATGTGCAAATGAAAAGATGTGACATCATTGCTTATAAGGCAAAGACAGTAGAAGTTGCAGAGTTTCATATTTATAGAACTTTCCTCACCTTAGGAAAAGGTTCAGAGAGGCTGTTGTGATCACAGGTGGTGGTAAATGGAATTCATAGCTGGGGTTCTGTTGTTTAAGCCGCCTTACAGAATTCATATCATATAAAGGCATGTCACTATTTGCCTTATCCTTATGTAAATGGAAATGCATTTTTTTTCCTGAGAATCCATTATATAAGCCACCGTGATGGGGCATGTTGCCCAGGTTGCTCAAAAGGTGTTTTTAATTCCTGCGCTTTCATCTGAAGCTAAAATCTGAAGGTGTTTCTCTCTTCCTTTAATCTCCATTAAGCTGTTCAGATACTAATTATCAATGATGTACCTAAGGGTTGTGCAGCAGTACTCTGGCTTGGTGAGAAAAAAAAAATAAATCTATTAAATCTGCAGAGGACATGCAATTATCTAACAGTTTAAGAAGATGAAAATAAAATTCAGAAAGGTTGTAGAAGGTTAATAAATTGGTCACCGCATAATAAAGCAATATGGAAGAGAGATAAATAGCAATATTGTTAATTTAGCTAATCAAAGGCAAAGGCATAACAAGACAGAAAACTGCTTTGGTAACAGTGCCTCTGAGGAATATTTTAAGCTGGTGGTTGATCTTAAGTTGAATGTAAATCAGCAATGCAGAAGTAGCTGCAAAAAAGATTTTTAGTACAGTTCTCACATCCCAGGAAATAATTGGAATATTATTCCAGTGCATGTCTTTACTGTTCAGCTGCTCGGCTCAAAGCTTGAATATTGGGACTATGGTTCCTGCACCCAGTCAGCAGGCTTTAAGGATTCGGATCATTGGAACAAGTTCAAGGGAAGGAATCCACAGAGATCAGAGGACTGGAAATCAGGTCCTACAAGAAGTGTGGGAATTGAGCATGTACAGCCATGACAAGACAAGATTAAAGACTGATAAAACACACCTTTCAACAATAAAATAAAATAAAAACTACAGAAAACTTTGGCTTCTTCTTTGTCATTCCAAAGAATTGGATTCAGCATCAGTAAAATGATAGCTTATTTTAGGAATAAGAGAAATAGGAGCATATGTTGTGTAGAGCCATTTAGTGAAATAGTAATGATGCCTTGAGGACTATTTCATATAATATTGATCTTTCATAAATTTCTTACATGTGGTGAAAATAAATGAACATGATTTGTTTCCACGAATGGTCAATATTTATTAATTGGACTATTAATGTCCCAAAGTGCTTTTTCAAAAGACAAGTGGATTTTGTTTTTCCTTGAAGGCCTTTCACATCTCATCCAAGAAGCTTCTTCAGAACTTCAGCAAAATGTCTTCAAGACAAACAAAGAATGTCCAGCTGTCTTTTAAAAAATCAGCTTTGGGACAACCCTGACCTGGATGACCGAGAATTTCCATAGACATTGGACTACTGTATTAGTGATTTTTCTGTGACCACAACACTGCCATCTTTATATATCAAAGTGTATCAGTTTTAATCCACTATTTATGTAATAACACAAATATAACATTTTATTTGCATTCGCCGTTATTTTTATACTTTCAGAGAACATTTATGACTGATTAAAAAGTGCTAATGATGAAATGAATATGCAACCAGAAGAGCTGTATTTAAGCTGTATTTAAGCAGAAAATGTAATCTTCATCTTGTAGTGCAATAAAACAAGACAGTCAGTAACAGTGAGTTAATATGGCTCAGAAATTAAGTTATACTAAATAAATGAGGTGTGAATAGCACAGATCAGGTGTGAAGAATTAATACTTCTTCTGTCAGACACATTTCTATAAAACATGCAAATTTGTGACTGGAGGCTTTTAGGACTGGAGTGATAAAATCTAGCCCTTCTCATATTTTAAATGGCAGCATGTTTTGTGGAATAAAGCATTTTTAAAAATGAGGTACAGTGTCAACCTTGGTAACTTTAAGATGTATGGACTTCAACAGTTGACTGGGGAATTTTGGGAGTTGAAGTTCACACTCTTAAAGTTGCCAAGAAAAACACTGACATAGAAGAATTTAAAGAGAAGGAATATACAGAAATGAGCTTTTCTTCTGTGTGCACAGCAGTCCATTGAGGGAGAAGGAATAATTGAACTCTGACAATTAATATGAAGATATACTGTACCTCTCAGGCTAGTCTTTAACCTTTTTTAAAAAAACCTATCTCTTGGCTATTGATTTCAGTGGGAATATAATTTTGTATCCTCAATCTTTCAGATTGTCAATTGCTTCTGTCCGAAATGTTTAATTATCTCCAACTATGGAGAGCAGGCAGTCTTTCCCTACCTACAAAATTTAATTAATATTATACTACAATTCTGCTGGACTAACTCTAAATAGGTTTTTACATAATACTGTAAGGTATTACACCCACTCTCTAGAAATCCCTTCAAGCAAATTTCACTGCAGCAGTATCAATTAGTGTATGTTTTAGTGACATCTTCTGGATGAAATTATTGTTGAACAGAACCGGCGGAGGGTTTTTTTTTAGTCTCCTACAACTTTCTTTGGCCCTCATATAAAAGTCTGGGCGTAAATGGACTGAGCTGCCTTGGAAAGTTTGACAATGCTAGTACATTTGGATTAGTAAACTAATCGAGTAAAGCTTTAGTGAAACATTCAATTTGGTAATTTGGTAAGTGCAAATGGTCCATTACAATTTGGTCAGTAAAAGCCCAATTTGTCCTGACCCAGCCTTAGCAGAAACAGGAAACAGACTCCTTGTCCCCAAAAAAACCCTCTTTATTATCTCCTGTGAATTAATGATATTCACACACCAAAAAGTCCAGGCAATAATTAACTTCAAAGAGTTAACTGCAGTAACAGATCTTATCAGTTCCTTGAGATAATTTCCAGGCCAGGAGCTTCCAGCCCCAAAGCTGTAAATTAAGTTCTGGCAAGCCATCTCTGTGGCACGAAACATGATGAGCCAAATCTTCCAAAATCTGGAATAGTTGTCTCCTACAACCACCACTCCTGTCCTTCTATTTAGTCCCCAACCTCCTCATTGTCTGAGTCTGCCACCAGCTCTGCTGGCAGCTGGTGGGCCACAACACTATTGGATCACTGTACTGTATTGGCTTTTTCCTCTTTCTGATTTTTTCCTGGTCTTGGTCAGTGCTGAATGCTACCTTTTCAGTTCTACTCTGTATTTGCATGATATACAGAATGCTTCATCTACATCAGGTGTGTCAAACTCGTGGCCCCCACGCCAGATGCATCATGTGCTGGCCATGCTCAACCCCGTTTTAACAAAAAAAAGTTGTTATACGTCACGTGATGACGTGTCGTTGTTTGACACCCCCTAATCTACATTATCCCAGCATCTCTCAGGTCAGTATTTGTTGCCTAAAGTTGAGCAACAGTGGTTTAGCCAAGGTTGAATAAGGATTCTGACAATCTTCAATCAGTGGCTTTACAACACAAACTAGATAGAAATTGAACATATCTACCTTCCATGTTTTTATATAAAAACAGACCTTGATCAGTTCTACATCTGGAAAGACTGATAAGTTACAACTTCAAGACCCTGACTTCCATTACTACCTTTCCTCTGAAGCTTTTGCTTGCATCAAAGACTTTTTTAACTGTAATCTATTGTAGCTTTACTTATAAATGCAAGAAGATGCAATTTTTATTAGAACCGGACCAATGAGATTGAAATTCTCGTCTGCAGCAGATTTTATCATTCTTAATCAGTGATTGCTTGCTATCTATGAAAAGCTAGAAAGCAGATTGCAAACCTGTATTTAATGTCCTGTCTAGTTTCATTGTCGGAAGTTGAGGATTTCCTATTAACACTGACAGTAAGTTTAGCATAGTACAAAAAAAATCTTTTGCTCTATCAAAATTCCTTGCTTAAATTTTTAAATATGACACTCAAAGCATTTAAATTTGACGCTTAAAACCAACTTTTTAAAGTTATGACTGACAGAAGTAGAGATTTAATTTATTCTATTCTCATATATTCACATATTCTGCCACTGGGTTTTGTGCCTTGTGATTCTTGACAAATGTATCTTGTTTTTTTATGTACACTGAGAGCATATGCATCAAAGACAAATTCCTTGTGTGTCCAATCACACTTGGCTAATAAAGAATTCTGTTCTATTCTATTCTATTCTATTCTGGAAAAAAGATAGCTGAAAGCAAGAAATATTTTCAGAATTGCATGGAAGATAACAGTACAGTTTTCACCATGGTGCTGTATATTTGGAAACTATTGTTTCAAAATTCAGATCATTTTTACTTTTTCAGTGGCTGTTTTGAAAAAAATGGACAGTGTTATTGTTTCAAGACATACATTTCCTTCTCTGGTCATGTGATTTGTTTTATAGTTTAACTTAATTCTTGATTTTGTTACCATTAATCATTCAGAACTGTAAATTTCTTTGAGCAATTTTAATAGAGAAGCAAGTAAGATATTTTTAAAATATGCAGGGGCTACAGTCAAAACTCTAGTAAACTGTTTAAATTGTTTAAATTTGGCCAATGAGAGAAGGATTGCATACAAAAAAACTCCTACGTTTGGAAGTGTCAAAAGTTGAACCATTTTAGAGGTCTGAGTAATAGATTTAATTTAACTCTGAGTTTTTTTCTTTTACTCTCTCATTGTGGAGATAGATTCTTGCTCTATTTGCCAATAATACCTTTGATTGGTTTATTTTTCATAGACTAGAAATTCTCTAACAATCTGGTCCAAAATAGCTAAAGTAAGTTACTAAAGTAAATCAATATTGAATAGAGATGCATAGTACTGTGCGTTTATTCTTCAGAAGCATCTTTTTCGGCGTCTAGAAACAGTGAAACTGAGCTATATATAAAGCTATTGTTGTAGGGATTTTTACATTGTTTTTGTGTTGTTTTGTGTGGGTTTTTTAAAAAAATGTAATTTTAATTGCTGTGACCTGTCGAGAGTACAGTATATTTAAAATAAGCAGTGTAGCACTGATGATACATGAGCATAACAACATGATACCTGCTACTGCCTGTGCTGCTGCATTTTGGAAGGGTTGTAGCTTTCTGATGGTCTTCAAGGACAGCCTCACATAGAGTTCCCTGAATAGTTTAGTCACAAGGTGTCTATGGCACATTAGCCATCTGAAGGGCCTCCTGGTTAAGGAACAGTGCAGTTGGTGTCCTTGATGAACCTGTGTCAAGGTTGTGGTAGAGCAGCAGTTGCAAGTCTAGCAGGGCCCACAGGTGCCAATTTAAAGGGGAAATGCAATTCCATTGAAAACATTGAAAATGTCTCTAACCTGGGCGGGCGGGGAGGGAGTAAAAGCCATAGCCAATGAGGATTGAGCCAAAGCCAAACTGCCTCCAACCCAACACCAACTGCAAACTACCATTGAGGAAGGGGGTAAATGACTACAACAGCCCCCACCTCAGTGGTGAAATCCTCCGCGGATTGCCACCAGTTTGGTGCTCACACATGCAAACCTGTATCCAAACACGTGCTTCATGCAGAAAAAGGAGGCTTAACAAGGTAAGTAGAACAACAGGGGAAGGAACAGCTGTGCCACGTGATTTAGATTCGCTAGAAAGCAGGATTTCCTGCTTTCTAGAGAATATGAATCGCGCGGCACAACTGATTGTCGGAAATACCAGTTCGGACAAACCATAGCTTTTTTTTTACTACTGGTTCACCTGAACCAGTAGCTTTTATCACTACTGGTTTGCCCAACTGGTGTGAACCAGTAGCATTTCACCCCTGCCCCACCTCTAAACCCTGAAGACAGCCCATGAAGAGAGAATGAGACAACTTTCCATAGCCAACTCACTATGGCAAACTCGCCACAGGCAACTCACTATGGGCAACTTGGTGCAGGACAACTTGCCATAGCCAACTCAATGCAAGACAACTCATTGTGGGACAATTTAACTATTCTATTTATTTAAAATAAATAAATATTTTCATTTTTGCCATTCATATTTCATTCTTTCCCTCCTTTTGCATCCTTTCTTTTATGATTCTATTCCACCATTTGTTTGATATTAGTGTAACCCTTGTCCTGCAGTGAGTTGCTCTGTGGCGAGATGGCCATAGTGAGTTGTCCTGCAGCGAGTTGGCCATGGCAAATTGGCCATGGTGAATTGTCATAGACCCCCATGAAGATACGGCGGTGAACAGTATGAAAAGCTGCCGAGAGATCAAGGAGTACTAGGATAGGATGCAAAAAACCCATAGTGATTCCATCAAAGATTGTAGACAAGTATGACCCCAGCACCTTCTCCATATTATGCTCCAAAGTTTACAGATTACAGATTAACAGAGTTGGGAGGGACCTTGTAGGTCATCTAATCCAACCCCCTGCCCAAGCAGGAGATCCTATACCATTTCTGACAAATGGTAGTCCAATCTCTTCTTGAAAGCCTCCAGTGTTGAAGCTCCCACAATTTCAGAAGGCAAGCTGTTCCATTGGTTGATTGTTCACACTGTCAGAAAATTTCTACTTATTTCTAGGTTGAATCTCTCCTTGATCAGTTTCCATCCATTATTCCTGGTCTGACCTTTAGGTGCCTTGGAAAATAACTTGACCCCTTCATCTCTGTGGCAGCCTCTCAAATATTGGAACATTGCTACTGTGTCTTCCCTGGTCCTTCTCTTCAGTAGACTTGCCACGCCCAGTTGCTGTAACTGTTCTTCATGTTTTAGGCTCCAGTCCTCTAATCATTTTTGTTGTTCTTCTCTGCACTTTTTCTAGAGTCTCAACATCTTTTTTATAATGTGGTGACCAAAACTGGATGCAGTATTCTAGGTGTGGTCTTACTAAGGCTTTATAGAGTGGTATTAGTACCAGTGCAAGGGAATGTATGTCTTTCTTAGCTAGTTATATCACAGTATTCTCTAATGAGGCAACCCCAACATGAATTTATTTTGATTTATGGTCCAATTCACAGAAGACCCAGTATTTCTTTCTGGATAATTTCTAGTGAGCAGTTCTATTTAACAATAATAATGGCAAAAGGAAATACTGCTTGGATCTGCACATTTACTATGCTGATACATTACAACATCCTAGGTACTTGGGGAAAACTCAGTGAATATGAAGACCAACACAGGCTAAAGAACTGACAAATATGACTTCACACTGTGGTGAACAGATAAAAATAATTACAGTTGTATGCCACCTGACTGTATTTCATTTTAGTTTGCACGTCCATTGAGAATACTGTTTTATGCTACCAGCAAAGATGATATACAACATTTATCCCAATGATACCATATTATTTAAAATTAGAAACAACAAACAAAATATCCAGCTTTTGTAACAAAATTTATTTTTCTTCTGCAGATACAAATTCAAACATCAAACAAACAGATTGAGTGGAAAAATACTAGTATAGTCAACATTGAAAGTTTTATCATTTAATAAATATAACTTTGGCATTCAAAATTCTAGCTGTAAATGCTACTTTAAAAAAAGTTACAAAAAGGGGGTAGGCAAGAATGACAGGCCTAGAGATGAGCCAGCCAGTGGCTCTTCAAAAATAAAAAACTAAAAACAGCAACAACACTGAATGCATTTCGATTTAAGTCATGACAACTCTATGTACACATGAGGTATTCTGAGCGGCTCAAAAACTGAACCCAACGTTGAAGAACTACCAGCACTAGAAAACTGATCCAGTTTAAGTCTGCTGTGCTTTGAAGGAGAGCCCTCTTTTCCCTTGCCTTGCCACTGCCTTAACAACAATATACCTAATATATACAAAAGGACACTCTGACTGAATTTCCTGCATATTCTCCACCATATACAGAATAGCTGGTAAAAACAGACCAGATTAAGTTTCAAAGGTAAAAAATATTTCTATTTACGAAAAGTTTCTCACATTTTTACAAGCTAAAAAGACTTAAAAATCAGAGGAAACAAAGTGCAAATTTTGATACTTTCATAGCTATTAAAATTTTACTTTTAAGCCATGAACAAAAATAAGAGGCACAGAGTTACAAATAGATGGAAATAATATTCCAGTGACTGTTGGTTTATTGACCGATTCACCTACTTTTTTATTATCCATTGTCTTTTTACAGAATAGTAGCTTTGCCTTCAATTTTGTTTGAAATCCAAATCTAGAATATGATGTCAAATCACTTTTATGTTTAGAGTTATTTTTAAATATACAGAGATTTACAGAAGCATTGTTGAATAATAAATTTGGGGGTTAGGTGAATTTAGTCCCAGTTTAAGTTTTAGACAGAGTAAAACTGATGCACACCTCATCTTGCATTTTTCTTTTATCCTTTTATTCTCATTCTGGAATCTAAGAAGATATTATTTTTCACAATTTTCCCAAAAGGGGATGGGATGGGAATAAATAACTAAAAAACTAATTTGTAGAGTAATAAAAAAAGTTTAAAAATAATTTTGGTTCTTTTATATTACTTTTTAAAAAAATATCTATATCCAGGGTGACTGATTATGGCAAACCTACTAAAAATGATCTACTGTGCTCATAACTTACATTCCAAAAACTTAAATATTTAACACTTAACGCTACCCTTATATAATGATTTTTGATATATTACTGATTTGGGCATTACTGTCAGAGCTAAGTCAATTTTCCAAATAGGATCACTGACCCTGCTTTACAAAAAATCAAATCAAATTAAGTTTATACTACAGTATAAATTTGAATACTGTACATACAAATAGCATATAAATAACTGCATTAGGCATGTATGAAAGTAATTTTCTAAATTCCTTTTTAGGATACATTCTTAAATTATAGTAGTTACTATAGAATGCCATTTACACATCTGTAAAAATGCAACCTTAACATATGAAATATGTAATTTTTGCCTTCATCTTTGCTGACAAACCTATCTACATTTTATTTATTAGTAATACTTTTTCAGCTCTTTGAAAGATCTCCTGTATCTGGGGGGAAAGGTTGTCATGACTAAATCAAATTAGTAATACCATTGTGAACCATTTTTTCTAAAAAGCTATTGTTAGTTAACCATTTTTATAACATGTGTTGAATGAGGCCACACACATATTCAATGAAAAAACTCATGCATCTCTTATGCAGAATTCAAGCTACTAAATAGCCAGTGTAAACGGGTAAGTTCTTCAGATTCCAAAACTGTTAAGTTATTACTAATAAAATAATACTGTGCATTTATGGCTCATTTAATTTTGTCCTTCTGTCTTTGGTTACCATCTTTGATATTTTTCATTTCACTAAGACACATTAAACTAATTACCAGGACATATGGAGCCTTTATTGGAGAAACAAATTTCTTTCTATATACTACATAACCTACATACAAGCAGTTGCAGATGCCTTCTCCCTGTTATTTAGCATCTGAGGGTAAATCTAGGTCCCTCCTTGTTTAAAGCAGGAACAAATACCTGACAGCAATCTCTATCAAATGCTTGAATAGGTTTGTGATTCATACTTTTTTTTTTACTCGCCAGTTTGATAGGCCAAAATGTCAGAAATCACAGCCTCATTTTAGTTGTTCCAATGAATGGATAAGAAGAAAAGAGGGTGACACTAATAGCCCTAATTCCCAACACTCTGTATTTGCTGGTATACAGACATACCACACAGAAGGCTACACAGATGTACAGCCTCAGGTCTTCTCTAAAACACTGGAGATCCATTAGGAGTCTCCTCTATTCAACCAATGAATTGCAGTCACTGAGAGTTGTTGACAACAGAAATGCAGCTGAAATGCATGTTATATCTATTTTCACTGGATATGAGTGGAAGGATGGGGTGAACATTAAAGCAAGTCCCCCAAAGTGCTGTAGAGCAGTGGCTTTATTTTTAGCAAATTGCCTAGTCAAGTTTTATCTATGTATTTAAGAGAATACATATATGAACGTTAAACTGAAATAATTATATTATTATTGTTAAAACAAATTACCCATTTATTTTCACTGATATCTTAATCACAAGTGTTTTTTTTAACTTGGCAGCTTTAAGATATGTGGACAGCATGCTGGCTGGACAATTCTAGGAATTGAAATCCAGGTTAAAGTTGCCATGTTTGAAAAACACTGCTCCACAGCATATTAGGAGGCATTTCTTGCAACACAATTCTTATTTCAAGAGTAAAAATAACAACTTTTTAAAAATACGAATTGTAAAATAATTTGTCAAACCTTTTTTTAAAACAGGTTCATAAACATGCAGAGTATGATGTTAAACTACATTAGTTAAATAAATATCTGGGCAAGGATCAAAAGTATCAGGTATCTGGGAAAATCTATCAAAAATTAGTTCTTCCTTGAGTGCTATATGATTGTCTATTCAAAGTAAAAGTGATGGTATAACCTCATGATGTTATAAAGTAGACAAATAGGATGGTTGTTAAAGGAAAGAAGTTAAACAATCCAGCTAACTAGTTGGGTTAATTAAAATCTGTTATTTGCAGCCCATGCAAAAATGAAATTTCTTGACAATTTTTGTCAAAAATCTACTTCCACAAACTGCTCTTATCTTTTTTTGTGGAAGATTCTTTCTTATTAATAACATAATACTGCAGTTCAAAATTGTTTGCAAGATACAGAGTCAAGTAGAATATAAAATGAGAAATTTAGAATCACAAAATGACATTTGTGCTTCTTAATAGCACAGTGTAGTAAGAAAGTCAGGCTTGCACTCATTGTTCATTGGTGAGAAAGTGAATCAGGTTCTGATCATCATTCACCCTTTCATCTGCATAGATATGAATTTAAAATTACAATTATAAGTACTGCTCAATTTTATTTCTAGTAATACTCTTGGGATTGTGATCTTAATATTTTAAATTCAGGCCTCAATCAGCAGGATTAAGAATCTTTATCCTTTTCTAGCTGCTTCTATGTAATATTTACAGATGTGCATTTAAAACAACTGAGCATCAGTTAAGTTCAATATTAACATAAATTTCCACAGATAGTATAGTCATTAGAGTAGGAATAGGCTCCTATTAAAATAAATATAACATTAAAAAGGCCAATTTTTTAAAACTGCATTATATACAAATAAAAGTAAATTTGAATCACACAAAATGTGAAAATATCAATCTAAAATCATGGTTTAAAAATTGTTTAAGGAAAAAATGTAAGAAATTGAGAATAGTAATCCATTTCTTGCTCTTTAAGCATCAACTTTTGGCAAGACTGAAGTTATCAGCCGCATGGCATCTATGAGCATCATCCATTGTATTTAGTTAGCTTCCTTCTTTTTTCAAAGGTGTTTTTTGTAGATTGTAGAATAGATTGTCAGAATAAAGTGGTACCAGGCTTGTCTTGACAAACGGCATATAAATTTAACACAGCAAAATATATAAACCTGGATTACAAAGTGGCATACCTTTAATTCAGGCATTTTAACACTGCATCTATGAAGGTTGGCACTGCTGATTTCATCCAAGTCTTCGTCTGACAATAAGAGGAACTTAAGCATATTTGCCTGAATAGTCAAGAACTCTGTTTTCACATAAGGTTTTTATGCCAGTTGTGATATAATTTTGGAGCAACTACATTAATTATTCATCAAGATCTGCTGTTTCAGATTGCCAGAAGAGATCAGGTTTCTTTAAGGCTTTTTATTTTTCTGTGTGCTGGAATTCAAACATTCATATTCAATGGACACTACTTTGCCCAAATTTCAAACAAAGAGTAAATATATGTTGTTATGAAGATATTATACTTAAATGTGTTTGATTTTTTAAAAGAAACCCTTTATCAAAACTATTTTTGCCCAACCTAATTAACCGAAAAGAGCTTAATAGTTGGTGACTAAATTCTAAGTCTGAATCTCTTCCTTCTCTGAAATGTGAATGTTTTTTTCATCTTTTTTTCCCTTTGCATTATACAAGAACTGCAGAATAAAACAATAATCAAACTGGGAAAATGCAACCCTTAAAGAGCATATAATTTTTACCTATAATTTTTTGTGTGGCCCAAACAATCGGTACTCTCTGCATTCAAAAAACTCTTTATTATAACTCTGTATCTTCAGCCACAGTTCTAATACCTGACCTTCAAATAAGGAAGCATGTCCAACTGCTTTTGTCATGAAGATTCTCCAGCCTGATCTTCTACCCTAAAGCTTGCTGAACCACTGTTACAGTGCCCTCTTCTGGCAATTCCATTCTTACTCCAGAAAACACTGTCATTTTCTTTTATCGGCGTAACAAAAGAAATAAAAACCATTTTCAAAAGAACAACATTATTCACAGCTTTGACCTACATTCAGTAGTTTTAAAGAAATTAGATTTTTTTTTCTTGCAGCACAAAATCTCTTTGAAAGAAGAGCACATTATCTGCATGAACTATGCATGAAACCTTTTCACCTGGCACAGCATTTGCTTTCCAGTATTTTTTTGTAACAGAAACATGAGGAACTAAAACCAGAGCAGCATTTAATAACTTAGTTGCTAGTGTGAGGCCAAGATGTCATCACTGCGTAATGCAATTTTCTCCCATGTCCTGAGCGTAGCAGTCTGAAATTATAGTCCTCAGTTCATCAATATCTTTCCGTAACTGACAAACCTCTGAGAGCTTCTTTGAGAGACTTTCTGTGCTATGGTGCTTCTCATCTTCAGAGGAAGAGTTCATTGCTGTTAAAGAAGAACCAGGGCTAGAAGTTAAACAAGTCACCAGTTCAAAACATACAATTATAAATGACCTAATGACCTAAATCTGCTGTGCTACAGAAAGAATATGCAAATGTTTTGCTTTCTTGACAAAATGTGCGTTGTTATGATCACCTTAAAATTAGAGATATTATATAGAGAAGAAAGTCAGCTTCTTGGTTTTATATTTTCTGCCTACTAAAAATTGAATGTGGATAGACTGATGAGTTCTTAGGGAAGCAATTTTGATCAAACAGTATTCTCTGGTAGAGGATTTGTTTTTATTTTCTGCCAGAATTAGAAGTTAACTTGAAAAAAAATGATAATAATACCCAATTCAGGCAGTCACCAGAACAGAAAAGATCCAAGCCAGTAAAAAGAAATGAGGCTCTAATAAAGTTTATTTTGGGGGAAATTGGAGTGTTCTACTTACTCAACTGAAATTACTAGAACTTCTTGCTCCTTAGGCTTTTTTAAAGGGAATTAAAATGAGAGCATGATACTCTGAGGTAAAAATCTAGCAGTGGCACCACAGGCTGTCTGTTTCAAAGAACCAATTTTCAGCATGACTTCATGCTGAAATGTGTTATTTTAAAAAAAAAACCAGATACAAATGGAACTTATTGCATGGCTGCTTGGAGACCACAATGATCATACCAACTATGCTGTGGAAAAGCTGCAGGGAGCCCAATATTATAAGAAGATTAAATTTAATTCTCAAACATAACAACACTTTTGAATTACAATTGTGGAAAATAACCCTTTCATATATACTGTATATCTGTTTTTCCAATTCTAGGTGACTTGTATTTATTTGTATTTTACCTAAGTGAGAAATGTACATCAATCTGGAGCTTCCTGCTCCTCTCTTACTAACATTTTCCTTTCCCAGGTCTACTCATGCCAAAAGGAACAGTAGGGATCTCTATCCGCATTACTTACATTGGATTCCGAGCAGCAAGGACAGGTTAGGTTCTTTGCCCTGAGCTCTGTGAGTAAGAATACTGCAAAGTGCTTTCAAGTCAAACAGACAGTGTGACATCTCTATGAACAACTGATCTGCCACAGGTAATTTTTCGGCTACCGGTTGTCTGGACTGCTCCATCTGATGGATCTGTTCTCTTAAACTTGCATTTTCTTCCATAAATCTTTGGTTCTTCATTAAAAGAAGATGAAAATAAAAATACAAAAATTATTTCATTCATCTGGCTTATTTCAGAAAAAAATCTAATTGAATATAGGCATTAAGAAAATGAATTTGCTTATATTTTATTTTGGAAAAAAAAACGCATTCAGGGGCATGAATCAGATGCTTGGCATCTAATAAGAAAACTGGGGAAATGGAAGGCTAGAGTGGTGGACATCAAATGTTGACATGTTTTGATAGAAAAAATATCCACACTGTTAAATATTAGGCATAATATTTTGTTTGTTTCAAATAGCAGATCAATCTGTCACCACTAGCTATTGGTCCATCAGAGACCTTAATTACATCTTAATTAAGATGTTCATCAGTGTATCTGGTTCCTGTCCAGTACTTACATTTTCAAAAAAGCTCTCATATTTAATTTTAAGTTGGGAAATTATTTTACAGTTCACTCACAATATATGAAAAAGAAGGCAGATAGGTAAATTTGATTCAGAGGATAATCTGAGAAACTTACTTCGAGAAGTACCTGCTTTAACTGCTGTACACTCTTATCCTTTTCTTCAAGTTCATTTTTTTGTTTCTGAATTGTCAGATTTCCTTCCAAAATCTTTTCTTGCATAGACTAGGGGGGAATGGAAAAATTATCTTTATTATGTTGTATGAATAAGTCAATAAATCAATATTTCAAATTTTTCAGCAGTGTGTTTTCCTTGTTGATTAGTGATTGATAGTGAAAGTACTCAGAGTCCCAGTGTACTGGCATAAATGAAAAAGCCACTTATGATTCTCTCTTCCATGGAACAATTCTACTGCAGGAATGGGGACTATTCAGGTTTAGCCTTAGCTCAACAATGAACGTTACCATCAACAAGGAGACAGACAATATCCCTTCTTAGGTTCTCCTTCTTGAAGGAAAAACAAACAGAACTCAGCAACTGCGCCATGATGCATTTCAGAGTTTCTCTGCTAACTAACATGGCACTTCTTTTGTGTCTACTGACGTTTTCTTTTGCCCACCAAAATCTAACATTTGATTACATTATAGTTATAAAAACATTCTGAGAAAGAGAACACAGAAAGTAATCAAAGATCCTCAAAGAGGATCACTCTTTGAATTTGCTATTGCCAAGTACCGTATTTTTCGGAGAATAAGATGCACTAACATTTTTGGAGAGGAAAACAAGAAAAAAAAATCTGCCTCCCAGCAATTTGCCTCCTTGCAGCAAACAGCAAACAGCCTGTTTCAGTTTTATTTTCAATTTCAGCACAGCCTGATTAGCACAAGAAAAAGAAATCTGTCTCTGCCTCCCAGCAATTTGCCTCCTTGCACCAAACAGCAAACAACCTGTTTCAGTTTCAGTTTCAATTTCAGCACAGCCTGATTAGCACAAGAAAAAAAAATCCTCCTCTGCCTCCCAGCAATTTGCCTCCTTGCAGCAAGCAGCAAACAGCGGAGGCTGAAAATGGGGCGCACGGAGGAGGCAATAGGCAATCCCTGCTATGTGAAACAGCTGATGGTTGGGAGGCCGATCCAACCGACAATCAGCTGCTTGTGCTAATCAGGCTGTGCTGAAGCTGAAATGGGCTGTTTGCTTCAAGGAGGCAAATTGCTGGGAGGCAGAGGCCAAAGGGTGGGAGGATAAGACGCACCCAAATTTTCATCCTCTTTTAGGGGGGAAAAAGTGTGTCTTATACTCCAAAAAATATGGTAATTATGAGTCAGTCTAATGAAATGGTTGACCTGATGGAGAAGCCTTAAGGTACTGGGCAAATCAGAAAATTGGCACCTCGGTGATTTTGATGTAATCCTTCGATGTAACCTTCAATGCAAAAAAGGTAAAAATAAAACTATCCAATAATCCAGTATTTCAATGCCCGACAGCTGCAGGCTGTATGTTTTTCTGAAGTCCTTCTGAAGAGCAACATTTTCAGAATCTTTTAAAAACAAACATAGGGCCATTATAAGATTTATCTTAATCTCTGGGCAGGTGTTACTAAATGATGGACTGAGCTACACCCCTAACACCTGACTTGCTGATCAAGGGAAAATAAATATTTTTTCCCCCAAAATTTGAAGAAACAAGAATCAGTATCTCTGCAGCCATCTCAAGATTACCAGATCCCCATTTTAATTTATCACTTTCAGGTTATAAAGGACTGGAGGGAGAAGAGAAACATTCCTTGGACAACAGTTGGATGATTATACTATAAGAATAGATTAAGAAAGTGTTTCTCCACTGGATCAGTGTATGTTATCTGCTTGTCGGTTCTGGTGAATTAGAAGGCCCTTCTTAGTCTGATCTTGACAGGAAGAGATTTAGAAGAATTCAACATTAAGCTTGCCAAAGCATCCATTTCCCCTTATAGGGAAAGGCAAAAGTGCTTAGAGAAGATATTTATCCCCTGGTGCTTCAAAGGCTGTTAACTAACAAAACTGCCAATTCCACTGATTTCATGTTTACTCATCATTTGTTTGCTCTCTAGTTTCTGAGGGGGAAACTACTGCTGCCTGACCACTCATTGCTTAGGATAGGAAAATATATCTGCTGATAGGCCAAAAGGAGCACTTTACTGTGCTGAATTGTTTCACATATCAAAAAAGTGCTGAATCCTAAGGAATGCAATGATATAACAGTTGATTTTCTTTAGATCACATCCTTATTTTGAAGTGGAGGTGGACCTCGCTCAAAGTACAGCTTTATAATCTCCATCTGTACTTCACCTATATATAGGTTACACTTCAGTATTCCAACATATAACCATCAACAAAGCTATAGGCAGCAAGGCATGGAGCCCATGAGAATAAGCATATAGCTTCTATAGCCCTGCAATATGATGCCAAATCACCAGAAATTAAAGAAATAAAGGTACCATATCTTGACCATCTCCAAGCTTCTATTCCCCCAATCTTTATTTTGAATAAAGAACAATAAGTAGTTTTTTATATAATATTATAATAATATTAGAAAATGATATTATAATATTAGAAAATGAACTGTATTTTATTCAAAATAAATATAAAGAAGCAGTGGAATTCCTTCACTCTAATGTTAGAGTTAGCAGAACTAAAACCTCCTTTGGTCTCTGGCAAAAAAATCAAATAAAAAATCATTGGAACATTTATCAGTTACCTCCTCTTAAAAGCTATGTGAACATTTTGGTGTTGCCGTCTCATAACTCTTTGTTGTGATGGGAATAATTTTGTTTGCGATGCTGGTGCTTTCTTTGGTTAGCAGCTTGACTGCTCAACATGCGAACTTTACCTTCATGCTCAACAGCAATATTTTGTATCAACAATTACTACATCTCAGCAGAACCCTCATTTTCAATGTGGAAAAGGTAACACGCAGGAAGAATATGACCATATAAGGTCAGAACCCTGCAGGCCACTGGCAAATTAATTTGGGGGCAGGGGAGAGAGCTCAATGCTTACTTCTGCATTGTACAAAATAGCAAAAGGATCAGAGCCACGCACAAAACAACTGTAGATATACAAAGTTGTTCACCACAAATAATAAATTCTGGACTGAATAACTGATTTTATTTATTTATATATGTAAGTTTGCCCAACTCAATACTGGGAACTGTACAGATTAAAAATAGAGATAATATTTCAAAACACGTGCTAACATTTAAGATTCTGTTACCCCTTACAACAATAAAGTAGCATAGCTGGATTCTTTTGGAAGCTGGTACCTTTTTTAACCTGGCCTACCTGAATCTTATAAGCTTTTCCAGCCTTTTAAAAAAATCACACCTTATCCTAAAGAAGCTCAAGAAAAGGTTATGTTTCTTCCTCACCTTAACTTCAATCTCTAGATGTTATAACTGCTTGTCCATGTCCATCTTTGGGAGGTCTTGAATAGTTTCATCTTTAAATTCTTTTATAGAAACTGACATAGTTGAAACTGAAACAGACACTGCATCTCAAGATGGCCAGACTTATCCCAGAGCTTCAGGACAAAAATCAGGTTTTCAGACATCGTTTAAAGACTTGCAGGCTAAGGACAGTCCAATCCTCTGGTAGGATGCCATACTAGGCACCATAACAGAGAAGGTATACTTCCTATGTCCTATCAAATGATGCTGTTTAATATATGAGACTCAAATATTGTGCCAACTGGATAGAATAGATTGGACAGTCATTACAAGAATGTCTCTCAGATAGGTATCTCCTATATTATGAAGGGCTTTGTAAGTGATAAGCAGCAGCCTCAAGTTGTATGTGAAAACTCACTAGAAGTCATTTCAGCTCATATAACAGAGTTGATACGTAGGCATATTCATAACTGCTCCTGTTGTTATATGCTGACCCAGCTTTAGCTTCTGAGTGAGTTTCAAAGGCAGTCCCATGAACTGCATTGAATAATGTACACCTGAGCAACCTTGAGAAGGGACTCCCAGTCCTGGAAAGAGTGCAATTGGTACAACAGATGGACCTGTATAAAGAATGTTCTGATCATAGATGCCACCTGCTTTTTCAGTAGCAGTACTGGATAAAGGAGGATTCCCAAATTGTGCACCAGTTTTCTTAAGGGAACTTGTCCATTCAGAGCCAAATATGAAGAATCACCAGCAGTGGAAAAATAAGTACCCATATCTAGTCAGTCTTGTCACTTTAAGCCTGATCCTATACATCCGAACCTGAAACCCTTCCAATCATTGGGACAAGACTTTAACGGCATCACTTGGTTGACCAGAGATAAAAATATACACTGCATGTCATCAACATACTGATGATACCTGATGCCATGTTGACGGATGACCTCAGCTAGCAATTCCATGTAGATGTTAAAACGGCAGAGGCGAGAACATAGAGGAGCTTTGGACTGGACCTCTACCCACCTGTCAGCAGTTGGAACTGGCCATGGAGAAACAAGATTTATCCATTTTATTTATCAACTGTAGATACACAGAATTGTAGATAAGAAGGTCCAGCTGTACTGTGAATGAAAGAAAGCTAAATTCCTTTCCACCTGGCATGTTGCCTTAATACAAATTTGCAGCAGCCCTGTCAAACAGAGCTGACCCTTTTCCCTGTATGTTTAGTGCATCTCTGAAAAATATGATTACTGGATTTGGAAGAAAGATCCTCATCTGTTCAGACTGTAGGTCTGACAAAGGATAAAATTAATTGCAAAATATAATGACTAGGAATTTAAAACAGAATTCTACTGCACTGCAACTAAAATTGCTGATCAACAAACTCTGTTCCAAACATTCTATTTTTAACAATAACCAGTATGAATTTCATATAAACATAATCATTAAGTAGAATTTTTTAATGTTTTGTCTTCCTTTAGTAAAGACTTGATAAAGCCTTACACTACTGAATACTTTGGAACAGAAGCCCAACTGCCAGCTCCATAGCTATTTCATATCAAAGATCTTTTCTGGCTTTGAAAGCATCAAATTTTTGGCATCCATCCTTGTTCCTCTCCCCTTTACTATGTATGAATTGCTTATCATTCCCTCACAGCTGAACAACAAATAGCCTGGATTGCACAAGGATTGTCAAGTACAGCCAACATTTTTTCCCATTCCTGCACAGTGCCCTGCAACAAGGCAGAGTTTGAACTGGTGGGAATCTCAAAGTCCAGCTTTCAATACTCCTCAAAAAGAAAAAGAAAAATGAAATGTATCTGCCTCCTATATAACATTACTTCCTTTTTTTAATAGTTCTTTTCACAAGGTCCATCCTTCCTTTGATCTTGTTATATAGCAAGATATAAAAAGAGTTAGATATAAAATCATTCCTAATTTATTTATTTATCAAAGTTATATGGCCACCCATCTCACAAGAAGTGATTCTGGGAGGACTAGAGAAAAAAAGGAAAGTTCTAAAAATAATTATCATATCAAACACGCCGGGACCTAAAGACACTATTTTTTTCTACATCGTGGCTGAGTTGATGGGGGGGGGGGTGTTTACTTATTTTCATATTTAAATCGCAATTGTGTTTTGGTTTTTTTTAATTGTTTTTTATTGTTTAATGTTTGTTTCTGTTTCATGTAAGCCGCCCCGAGTCCCTCGGGAGATGGGCGGCATATAAATGTCATTAAATAAATAAATAAAGCTATGGGTTGATCAGCAAGACAACTACATCAAGATCTCAATGTTACTAGCATTTCTACTGGTATTCCAGGACCACACTTTACATTTGTTTGAAACCTCCGCTTACTTTATTTGCTCTAAGTCACCCTTTCCCAACTTGGCAGTCTCTAGATGCCAAGCTTTTGTGAACATCAACCCCAGAATGATAAAGAAATATCATGCTCGTTGGGAATTCTGTTGAGTAAACACATCTCAATAATAACAAATCTGAAAAATGCTCTAAATTTATTTATATTCAGCTGGCCTATTCTTCATAAATACTCCGGTGAAGAATAGCCACTGAGAGAATTTTAATACTATGTTGTGGATGTTTTAACTACAGTTTCCAGTTAAATAAAGCGAACTGTAGTTTAAAATTAACTCCAGTTAAACTTATATCTTTGTTATCAAACTGAGATTCATTAGCAATTCTGTTAAAACATAATATAGAACTAAAATTGAAAGAAATGACAATGGAAGTATACAAGAAGTTAGATGAAGTAAGAACTATTAGCTGAGTAAGGCTAATTATCTGCTTAATATTATGACGTATACCACTAGAAATTATATTCAAACTGTATAAAATGTTAGTAAAATAAAAAAAAATCTCAAAAGTCTCTAATATTACTATTATCAACATGTCAATCAATACTCAGGTTTTGGTGGCAGAAGAGTAATAACCTGTGTCTTCAATTTGTGTAAGAGTGATCAATTTAAACCATTTTAATACCATCTTCATAAATTCATGACGCTCCTACGTGACAATTCTATACATGTAACAGTTGATCAGTTTAAAAAAATTCACTGGTACTAGATAAGTTGTGGTCATTTTTCATTTTATAGAATATATGATGACTGCTAATAAGCTAAGTAGTCCAATTTTTGACCGCAAGTAAACCATGTCTCACATTCAAAAATGATCAATTCTCATAAACCCCTTTTGCCAAATAAAATCTCTTTATGATCAGAATTATTTTTCCTGTTTGTGAATATACCCAGATGTCTGCTAAAGTAATTAAAAAAAAAACTACTTGGTTTTATTTTATTGTTTCTTTTTATAGAACAAACTAACATATATTTTTGTACAAGGCAACCTAAAGGCATGAAAATGCAGAGAAAATTGTGCGGAAGTTAATGTGAAAATACCAGCAAATATATACCGTTAAGGTATTAGTTATAACTGTATTTCTTGTGCCATTAAGTGGGAGGTTTTTACTACTGCAATGAATAGAGTAAAACTGGCAACTATCTGCCTGCCCTCTTCCAGCAAAAAGTCTATCCCCAGTATCATAAGGCATTCTAGGCAAGTCAGCTTGTCATAAATCAGCAGCCAGGTGCATACCAACATTAGTCGATAAATTCCAGCCTCACTTCACTGACACAACAGAAGTCCTGCTGATGGGGAAAATAACTGGTCTGTAAGGATAAGGTTTCCCTTTTCTATTCAAGCTGGCCAGGTTATAGCATTTATTCCTTTGTATGATTTATTTTTAGACTTTCAGTTCTAGATATTTCAAAGCAGTTTATGAATAAATAGAAAGCTAAATGACTGAAGCAATATCAATGATTAAATATTAGTAACGAAAGTAATGCAAGTTTATGAAGTGCATTCACAGCTTCCTTTTAAGATGAGAATAATTTCTTATGATGCAGACGGTAAACATGAAACTGTGAAAATCACATTACTTTACCTGTATCTCTAAAGATATCTCGGTGATCTGATTTTGTTGATTGTCTATGACCTGTTGAGGAAAAGAAGGTAATATTCTTATTTATGTTTCTGGTTTCCTTTATCTTTTTGAAGGACATACACTTCTAAAAGATATTGCAACATCAGGTTTGGAATTAAAACATAGAGGGGAGCTTAGAAATGCTAATATTCTGAAGGGCATTTACAGGAGGATGGGATGAAAGTGATACTAGCCTTTAAAAAGGGACCCAGGGGAGTTCCAGTAATATATGCAACTGGAAAATTGGTAGAAATGATAACCAGAAAAGAACAACTAAAGAACATTGCTGAATAAAATCAGCATGGATTTCACGAGGTATCCAACCATCTGGAGTTTTTGAGAATACTAACAGTCATATTGGTTACTTTGCTGCCATTCCTGATCTTTAAGAAATCTTCTACAAAATTCCTCTTCAACAGCTTTTCAGGAAACTTTCCCAGTGGTCACGGGAGAAGAAGGACCTATCCATTATGAATTGCTAAAGCCAGAAGGCAAAGAGTAAGAATCCATGGACAATTTTATTCATGGACGGAATGCTGGATGAAGATGGGGCCTGGCTTGATCCCAGTGACATATTTTTAAGTTCTTAGGAAATTATAAATATTTAGATAGTAATGTTGGAATAAAATATCTTCCATTCAATATTATATAAATACATAAATGTTAACAGCAGCTAGTAACTGGAGGCTTGCATTGATTTGCCTCCACTCTCAAATCTCTGTCTCTCTATCTGGGCATACAGTAATCCTGGGTAAAAGCACTTGCTGGTACTTCTTTTCTTGTTAATGGTAACAGAGAGGAAAAGCTAATATGAGAGCAATATGGGTTAAAACTGAATCCACTTGATATTTAGACAACCATTTAATGTACTGACCTTATTAGCCTTCTCATTTTTGTCTTTGAGGCTTTCATTTTCACTCTGAAGCTGTTTTGCGTCCAACATAGGAAGACGGACACCATCTTCCAGGCATTTTTCTACTTTCTGTTGCAAGCTGTGGTTTACATTTTAGTAAGCAAAACAAACAAGCAGACAAGTCAGGGCAAAAGTTTCCATTCAAAGACAAGAAAAATTACATCGATAAATCAGAGTTTCCCATATCGGTTAAATATTATGCAACACCCCCACCCCCCCCGCCAAAAAAAAGCCTTCTCCATATAATACCCTATGACATGCAAATGTTCCAGAGCAGGTAAGCATCTAACATTTACTTATTATCGTGTTTCAAAGATAAAAATATTATCACAATGAAAACTTTGGTTTAAAATAGAAACAAGACTCTGCTTCAAATATGTATAGACTTTCAGGAGAACACAAAGCCAGCACGGTGGATTATACTCTCACAAACACAAGAGGTACCAAATGTAAGATGGAAACAATGCACTCAGAGATTTGGCTAACTATCCTTAAATATTTAACCTTTCATCATCTGAACAAGCTGTTTGTTTGTTGTTCCTATCTTTTAAGAACACAGGGTCATGAACTCAAGTGGCCCATACTTTAGGATATTCAAAATGAAATACTAAGATAATTTTTTGTTACTATCTGTACTGGAGAATTATCATTTTTTTCTTTTAATTTCTGTAACAGTTTTTCAAAAAACCTTATAAAACAAGGGATTCCAATTGCCTAATTTTAAGATCCACTTGCAATTGTTTCCAAATGACATTGAAATGATACCACCAAATCTGGCAGTTCACAGAAGCTCTTCCAGCCTTTAAAGAGGTCACATATTGTTAGTTTTATTGCCAGAAGTTAAAATTGCTAATCTTTTGGATCCTGTGAGTTTCTTTCAGGAAAGAGCAACACAAACATACAACTTTCTAGGCTGACTTTATCTTCTGTGGAGATTATGTACAGAAGGGAAATTAGAAGAAATTCTTGATGGGTTCAGTGGCATTTTTCAGACTCTTCCTAATATTTTCTGCTAATTTTTAAAATGTTAGGCAGAGATAAATACTTTCATGCTGCCAAGAGCCAAACTGTCTCTCCAACATCATTAGCACACTAGCTAAAAGAAAGGGGTGGAACTTCACAGTGGAGAAACATGTCCCATGAAGTTTTTGCCCAATAGAGGGGAAAAAAAATCATTTTTAACCATTTTTTCTAGGAGGCTTATCACTTTTAGTTTTTTTTTCTCTATAGAGAAAATGGCCCCACTTCACTGCACATTTTTTTTCTTTCCCAGAGAGAAGTATGTTCCTTTTTTTGCACGAAGAGAAGTTGAGTCTTTATGCTGAAATAAAGAACTGCTTTGCTTCATTCAAAACAGGGAACAATCTTCCAGTCATCTCTATAGAGAAAAGCAGCCCTTATTTCCTATAAAAGAAATCTGGAAACAGTTCTCTTCCTGGGTTTGATCCTTCCATCTATTGGGTGAAAGTTTACCATTTTCTGTAGGATAGATCTTTTTATGATTGCTACACCACTTCAGTGTGAACACTGAAGTGTTGCCAGCTGTACTAAGCTGGAAAATTAGCATCAGATAGCCACACCTCTTGTCATTGATGGAGGATGTATCATGAAACATTAAAAGAACACTAGGTTGGAAAATTAGCTTTAAATCATAAGCCAATCATGAATAATCATTTAACTAATGAATTAAATATTTCATTTGACAGAGCTTTTCCACTCCTTCTTCCCTAAAATCACAAAGATTCATATGCACTGAGTATCTTTTGCAAAGGTGGCTTCCCTGCTTTCTGTGTGACATAACAAAGCAATTCATACTAAAGTAAAGTTTATGTCTAACAACTGCACTACATGCCACTGAGTCAGCATGCCACTAGATGGAAATACCTTATATGCAGCATCACACCCAGAAGGTGATCAACTATGTTGCCCATACCTTTGCACTGCAACTATCAATTCTTTTTCTTTCTTCTTCTGGCACACAAGCTGCAATTCTTTTTCTTTACACTGTGTCTCAGATTCCTCCAATTCATTTTCTAGCTTAATCATACTAGTTCTCAGTTGTTTATATTTTTCTTCAAGACCCAGTAGCTGTAAAACAGGAAGAATTTTTTTTTTACTATGCAGAGCTATGCTTGCCCTAAGAGTCAGTTTGGCATAGGGCTTAAGGGCACCAGACAAAAATCAAAGAGACTATGAGTTCTAATCCTTCCTTATAGACATGTCTTGGTCATCTGGGAACTGTAGTTCTCCCTCAGCCCTAGGAAGAAGCCAAGAGCC
>JANHFM010010490.1:109099-120538 GCA_032468115.1 Grayia smithii | reverse complement strand
AAGGAAGAAAGAAAGAAAGAAAGAAAGAAAGAAAGAAAGAAAGAAAGAAAGAAAGAAAGAAAGAAAGAAAGAAAGAAGCTCTAGTAGTAGATTCTTAATCCCTCTGGAGAAAGCCCAGATTATTTCCATTTAAGGTCATGTAAGCAGCAGCTGCATATTTTGTCCCTTGAAGCAAATTAAAAAACAAAACACCAAGCATGCTGTATTTAAATTTGCTAATATTCCAAATCATTCAACATTTTTTTAATATTTCTCAGGGATTTTCTGTATCTGGTTTAATTTCAAAGAATATTTCTAAGTCTTTTCTCTTCCTTCCTCTACAAATATCCTGCACACCCAAGCACAAGCTTGCCCATAATTTGCAAATATTAAATTTAAGGAAGAATGAGTCAGATTTACTTTACTTCATTTAAAAAATTCTGTTTGGAGAAAGCATAACACTATATATGATTTTTTTGAAGAGATTGACTGATCAACTCGTTTTACAGATTATTACAAAAATTCCAAATCTGTGAGGAACAAACCACCATGTTTTACAAGGTCTACTGTAAACAGGAATAGAAACTTGTACAAGGATGGGATTAAAATGTCATATAAAACCCAATAATTGATGAAATTGGATTGGTCTAAATAGTATTTTAGACATATGAAAATATACAGTACATGCCATGCATGTATAGTTTACATATCAAGGATTCTAAGCAAAGGGATCCCAAGATCATAGAAGAATGATTTGCTTTATTGTTACAGGCAGGAACAGAGAAAGGAAACTCAGATTTTGGAGTAGGGTGACTGAATCAAGGCCATGAGATTTAAATCCTGACATGGTACCATATCCTTCATAGTTCACAACTGCCAGCTTGCTTTTCAAACATGACACCTGAAAAAAGAAAATAAAACTGGTATTCTTAAGAGATCAGAAGAGATAAAAGGACAATTGGGATGTTAAAAGTTTTGAAAAGAGATACAAATCTACAATATTGTTTCCTATTGGAATAAAAAGAATTCAAGGATTTCTGGTCAGAAGAAAATTAACCAACAATGAATGCAGAGTAAATTACATTAGGTTTTACTCAAGATTTCTAATGTATTGATGCCAAGAGGTAAGAAGGTGAAATGTGCAGCATAACAGCATATATCCAACTCATTTGTACCAGAAGTCAAACATACCCAATATACCTACACTCCAATTCTCCCATAGCTGAGGCCCTCCAGATGAGTTGGAAATGTAACTTCCAAAAATCTTAAGCAGTATCTAATTTAGGGAGGTATTTATTTAACCCCACACTATCTTTACTTACTTGAAAAAAAATAAAATAAAATGTATGCATATTTTAAATTAATAAATATATACTAGATGAAACACAGGACACCTTTTCCAATAGCTTGGCTAACTTTAGTGAAATATCAATGCCATATATGTTAAACAAAAGAATACCTAATCTATCTTAAGAAGATTCTTTTTGAAAGGGCAAATACCACTCTCTTAAAAGCCTGTGTACTTTCAACAATGACAAGAAACAATAACTGTTACTTAAAAGACCACTGCTTATATCACCCTGAAATGCTTATCTCAGCTAAAAGACAGGCCAAAATCACCTGTCACCTAAAGCTATATATCTTATATTGTTGCCAATGTTGCAAATTCACCTGACAATATGATCCCTTGAACTGCTTAAATAAGAAGTATACATAGTAACAAGACTGCATGTTCATTCAATGTCCAAATTATCTGGACTATAAATCCAAATGCTAATTTAAGCACACAATACCAGACTGCCATGTCCTTCCCTCACTAATGAACAAAAAATGTCCTTTCAGTAGACTTGAGGATCTCCTGATTATAAAGCAGTATTGAAATATTTAAAATAATTTAAAAATGAACACTAGAGAATACTCTTCTTCAACACAACATTTTAAGAACAGCAGAAAGTTTCATTCAAGTATCTGTGGTATACAGATTTGTTAACTGAAAAATGATCTGAATACTAGCTTGTGTTGAGCTATCACATTTGGGTTGCAAAAATCTGGATGACCACTAAAAGCTGGAGTTTGGGGTATATTTTTGATGTTATCTAGAGGTCATCCATATTTCTGCAGTCTGTTACCCCAGTATATGTAAATTGTACAAACAATTTCATGGGTTTTTTTTTTTACACCTAGTAGTTTTATGTGTGTATATACCTAAAGGTTAAGCATTATCATTCAAGCTGAATGGAAGGAAATGAACAAGCACTATCTAAATATTATTAACAGAACTATCATTTATTTGTTTGGATTTCTTGAATTATGGACATGCAATCTCATTTCTCTCTACTTTTTCCGTGAAATCAAATACTAAACATCCTTGCCCTAAACAAGGCTAGCTCTGCAATCTCTCTGTTCTTGCAATCTGTTGTGTAACCAATCACTGGAGTTAAATTCCTGAATGACATCATGAGCCCAGCCTATGAAACTTTTGTTATTTTTTTTCCTTCAGTGAACTTCAGTTGCTCCCATAAATCTGATGACAGAGAACGTCTTTTAGTTTCCTACAGCATATCTTCATATAATTCAGTAATCATCAGTCATTAAGGTAAGGGATTCTACTTTTTATTATAATAGAACTTTTGATTTTCCAATTAATGATCCTGATTCCAGTAACAACTAGTCTATAGCTTCATTGAGCATTATAATTTGATATAGAACTCAATTGTAAGATATCTTCTGTGCTTATTTTTGTTGTATAAAAGAAGCAAACATATCAAGCATTCTGTATGCATGTTAGAGCCAAAGAGAGGGAAGAGGAGTGAAAGAAAGAAAAAGAGAAAAGAAGTGGGAAGAAAGAAACAAAACTAGTAAATGACATTAAATCTAATATTTCAGTTCTCTCTGAAAAAAAAAATCTAGACTATAGCATTAGTATGCAGTACTTCAGGCTACTTCTGTTAACTGCCGGCTAACTGCAGTGTGGCAGTTCAAGTCTCACCAGCTCAAGGTTGACTCAGCCTTCCATCTTTCCGAAGTCAGTAAAAAATGAGGACCCAAATTGTTGGGGGCAATATGCTGACTCTGTTAACCGCTTAGAGACGGCTGTAAAGTACTGTCACATGGTATATAAGTCTAAGTGCTATTGCTATTTAGCATTCTTCTCCTCTCTAGTTTAACTTTTGTTAGACACATGAACAGTTTCCCTTTAAAATAATCATTTGTAGTATCCATATATCAGATCTGGTGTCAACAATGTATATTTTGTGTATGTTTATATTTACTGCTGCCCAGCAAATGAATCATATACGTTTAAGGAGATACTGGATCCCAAAAGCAAATCAGAGAAGTCTCAGAAGAGTAATATAGAGAAGACCTTAATGTTTAGCAGAAGTCCCTTTTTGGACAAACTGGCTTTAATACTATTGTGTTTGGAATAGAATGATGAATCTGATGTTAAAGAAATACATGGACAAAGAATTATTGGCAAGCAGATATAGTAGTCCTTTTCTGGATCCTAGTCAACAGTTCTGATCCTACAATTCCTGACTAAACTACTTAAATTTGTTATAGATACCTTGAATTTAGACTCTAAATGTGCAGGATAGTTGTCAAATAGATTCCAAATGACTGATATTAAATTATTTTATCATCTATTAAATCCCAAGCTAACATCAAAGACTAAATAATAACAGGAACAAAAATGCAAAAAAAGAACAAAACCTCTTGAAAATAGCAAAACCCAAATGCATTTTAGTAGGAAACACTCTTAAAATATCCAGATTTAATATAAAAAGCTTGTTTGCACTGTTATCTATTTGATGTACTATTAATTAACAATGCAATTCTTAGAATGCTTACTTGGGATAAAATTCCACTATATTCTGTAAGGTTTACTCTTGTATAAATAGCATAGTGAAACATTAATGTTAGCAAAATTTAGAAGCTGATTTACAAAATAATATATTCTTAGAAAAAAGTTGCATTTTCACCAAATACAAATTCAGTTTCAGAAACTAAATAGACTGGAAAATTTACAAGTTTTGTATAATCAACATTTTTGGATCTTAGGATGTAACATGCCTAACCCTCCTTTAAAAACAAACCAAACCTTTTGAGGGTAATTCCATTATTTCTTTTGAGAAAACATATACCAATGTGATTCTTGGATTGCAAAGGAGGCAGAATGTAACATTGTTATCCACTTTTCAATAATCTTTAATTTCCTCTTAACATTCACCATTAATATTTCTTTTCACTTACTGCTTCTTTTTGACTTTCTTGACCCACTTACTATGTTTAGTCTACATTCCCATAGTTTTTTGGGCATTTCCTACTGTTTAACTCTTAACAAATTATTCTTTATTTTGTTAAACTGTTAATTTCTACCTTTAATTAACAGTATAATGAAGTATTTTCTAAATTATATTTTACTTCATATCCATCACAGGCCACTTAATTTAGATTCCCAACTAATACAATAGAGATCATGGAAAAAAACCCAGCTACTTCTATGGAAATTAATAACTGACACCTGCCAAAATTTCAAGCAGCAGGAGACTCATGACCTCTAATGGAAAAACAATCTCACTATTCAGTTGTTTGTAAAAGAGGTTTTGACTCTAAAACTACAACAAAGTCCTGATAGTTTCTAAAACAAGTAGATAAGACAGATAGACTGACATAAATTTTAACAAAACATAACATCTAAACAACAATGAAACCGTAACATTAAAAGACTACATTTAAATCAGGAAGAGTAAAAATTGAAGAAATTAAAAGACCATCATTGGGGTCCTGAAAACCAATAAAATGCTTAGTAATTTTTCAGAACCTTCCAGAAATATATGCAGCCTGCCTTTCACTGCACAATACATAAAACAAAGAAACTAATCTTATTCATTATCATTTTATTTTTTATTAATTGCTTCTTAATGTATACTAGGCTTCATCTTATAATTACAGCATAGTTTCTTTTTTTAAAAAAAGATCCTTCACAGTATAATTATGGATGGATTCACATTACTAACATTTTCTTCCACAAGTTAACTTCTGTTGTATTATACCATTGTAAACACCCAATATTTTTATGGGGCATTTTAAACCGACGTTTAGAATATGGACTAGCCTACTTTTGAGAAGTGTAACTGTCCCACACAACCAGTGTTTGTTTTAAACAAAATTCTTGCAAAAATTATGCAGTCCCATTGCTATGCCACATTGAAAATAACTGCTTCTGAGGAGAATCAGTCAGGATGGAAAACCTCAGTAAGAACAGCTCCTGCTAACTGGCCAATGAAAACAGACATTTTAACAGGTTGGCCCTAAAGTAAACTTTCACTAAGAAAAACCACTGTAAAATATAATTATCCTTGTCCCATACTTCATAGGGATAATGCATAAATACTGTATAGATATGGATATATAGATAGTGAGAGCACAAACATTTTACTTAAGTCTATAGCTAATGGACAATAAGAATCATTTTCAAACATAATTCAATTTTAAAAAATTGAAAAGGATTGTATGCTGTCCAATAGTTATGACAGTTGGAATTAAAACAGTACTGTACAACATAAACAAAATAGAAAGCTACTAACAGAATTTCTATTGACTTTAGTCAACTGGAACTTGTGTTGCATGGGACATAAGAAAACAAAGTATAACATGTGAATGAATTATTAAAATAAAAAAAAAAGTACTTGGTCATCTTTTAAAACAGCTTTTCTACACCGGGACACCATAATATACTGAATTAAAATTTCAATTAAACTGATTTGAGGGATTCAAGTGTCCATGATACTCCAAATGAGATGGAAAAATTATCAAATGTAAATATCGGTAAAATACAGAAAAACACTATTACAGCATAATTTCAAGAATTCAGTTTTTAGGCACAAGAAAAAAAAGAGTTCTATACAGCCAATAGTATAGAAAGTTAAATAGTAACTTTTTCAGAACAAAAACTGAATTGCAATCCCAATTGATCTAAAAATTTGCATAGGATTCCCATTTCCTTCAAAGTAGTTCTGATATATCCAGTTATAAAATAAAGAACAATTCTAAAATGCTTCCAAAGTCAAATACTTGTAAGCAAAATGATAGTATTAAAGCAAGTTAATGTCAGCTGACTGTTGCATATTGACATAAAATGAAGACTAGTATATAAGGATTAATCATTAATTTTTAGTTTTTCATTTTCCATTTTTTAAATATTGAAATAGCAGCTGCTAAACTTGTCAGAAACAGAATTATATTATATCAAGTAAACTGCTGATCCTTCCAAATAGCATGGAAAATTCCGTAAAATAAATGTCATTACAATGTGAAATTCAACAGAGTGATATCTGTGATTTTACACATGTCAATAAAATAAATATTTTTACCATCTATTTAGAGATATATCTGTCAAGTGTTAACAAAAGAGTTTGATCTGTAAGTATTTAATTCATGATAGCCGGCTTAGAGCAGGATAAATATTTTAGAATAAATGTGTCCATATTTGGCCAGAAGACTGATACCATTTTTACCGAGTCCCTTGAGAAACAGTTTTGTTATTACAGTATCAACCCTTGACAAATGTAAGCCAAAAAAAGAAACTGGACATAGTGTCAGGCAAATATTTTTGATGGCTAATAGACTATTGCCCTTAATCTCTCCAGAATCAAACAGAGCCGAAAATAATGTAGAGAAAAGCAGGAACTGTGAAGCATATTTTTTATGCAAACCATTCCAGCAAAAATCATATTTCAAACTGAACACAACCCACCAACTATGTTTTTTGGATTGTCAGGTGCTTGACAGCTTTTTTGTTTTTCTGAGCATCAGACAGAGAAGGCTTAATGAGTCCTCTGAGTCATCACCATACATGGTTGGTGGACTGAACTCAGCTCAGTGAGTCACAAATCACAACCAATGTGTCAAACATCTACTGTATCTCAAGACTACTTTCCTATGCAGGTTATTTTACACAACAGAACATCTTAGGAGTTTTAAACGGCAGGGCTAAAATTGTTCACAAATTCTGTGTACAGTTGTAGTCATCCAATTTATATACACCCTGAAGGCACAAAAATATACTTACCGCAATCTGCTTTTAGAATACTGGTATACATGTTTTGTTTCTTGTTAAGACTTTGTTTCACTATACAATGTGTTGCATTCTGTCACCTTGAAATAATCTACGCTTGCTGATTAAACCACTGTATGCTGTAATTCTAACTTCACTTTCCTACTTTCCCTAGCTCCACAAAGATTCTTAAAACTTCTCAAACGGAAGATATTAAGCACTCTCCCTGAAAGTCTCTGCTTCTTAGAAATCCATTCTTTCTTAAATTTCTGCTTTCCTGTTGCCATGGAGAAGGTCCAGTACATAACTCGCTCTGCTCTAAGGAGAGCCTCAACTATTGAGGTGCATCCACAAACACGGCAAAGGCTTCAGGAGCTTTTTGTAAACTTCTGCCTTATCTTAATATGTCTGTTGCTAATATGCATCATTGTGATGCTTCTTTGAAGTCCAGTCTTTTTGATTGATCTTCACTACCTTATGCAATGGGAAATGCACCAGAAGGAGAAAAGAACCAAACAAGAAACATCCAGCACAAGGAAATCTATGCAAGAAAGTTCAGCACTCGGTCTAAAAAATTTCTCACCACCTCCACTCTTACTCACTTGTAACCATTAAAAGCACCTCTACTGAACAGTGATTTGAAAACTACTATCACAAGGCGATGCATGAGCTAATTTGCCTGCTTTATTTTTAAAGGAAGACTTCTATGGATGTTGACGATTAGTGTTATGTGTAAAATGTCCAACTATCCAACTATAAAATTTTAAATAGCAGCCTTGAAATTTTGGTTCCAGATTATTTGTTTGTTATTACTAATCAGCTATAAGTGTTTACTTTCATGAATAAAGAATGAGCTGAATGCACTATTATTAAATGCACAATCAAATCATTATATATTCTAGGAGATATGTGTATCTTGAGTACTTGGATTATTAACTGAAGCATTTATTAATTTCTTTCCCTCTACATATTCATAATATAAGCTTTGAAAAGACAATAAAGCATTGCATATTTATTGCCTCACTCTACTGAAATGCAAGTATAAATATACCTTAGACGTCTATATATTGGTTTGCTTGTAACCCTCAACTAGGTGAAATGGTATATCATAGGGCAACAATTTTTGAATCAATGTAACTGAAATGGGATAACTTAAAGAATACATCCAAAATCTGGGATCCTTTACTCCATGGAGTTGAAATTTTGCAAAATAATGATGATCATTTCCAATGCTCCTTGCAAGCCTTCCTCCTGGCCAGCAGGAAGCCAGGAGTTACTCCTGCTTCAAACTGTTGACCTGGCCATGGTCATTCTGTTTTTCTGATTAGCTAAGGAAATATCTCAAAAATGATCTCATGGATTGTCTAGATTGATATATTTATAAATATTGAATATATTCTCTCCAATCACACTAGTGATATCTTCCAGGTAACTCATTATACAGTTGCTCTTCATTCATATAATTTAGCAAGAAGACTAGATGGTGAATTCTTGCAAGTTTAATCTTTTCATGTTTTTGTTCCACAAAGAATCAGCCACAGCCAAAGTGAATAAATAAATCTGTACAACAGCTTTTTATTGGTTGCATTAGAAGTTCAACCCATTGTCAGGTTGCATATAACAAATAGCATTTATTTTTTTTAGCACAGCTAAAAAAAAGTGAATATTTGAATCTGATTTCAATTTTTTTCTCAACTATGACATTAAGTGGACTACGGATAAAAATATTTTGGTCTTGTGAAACCTCTTTTATACAACGGTTCTTCTTATCACTTCTATGAAGTTTAAAGGCTGTCGTTTTAACTATATATGTATGTGTATATGATATCACTATATCTAAAGTGGTGAGAAGCAAATGTTGAATGATTGATTACAATCTTAGAATAATTCCACTCATTGAGAATGTACTATTCATAACATAATGATGTTACATATGAATTTATTTTCCCTACCGAGAAACAACCAGCTCTAAAGTTTCCTACAATAAAATGAAAGCTAACTGTTTAACAAGGTATTATATTTTATTTTAATTTTCACTGCTTAATACATGAAAATGAGTTCAGTCATTTTTGTGCAACACTAAGGAGTATCTGACCATAAATAAAGCATGCAATATTAAATCTAAAGATCATTGTTTTCAGATCATTATTGCCTATTTCAGGACCTTCTCTCACTTCTTCAATTTTGGATTCTGCAATGTTGAACAAAGCTCCATTTAATATAAAAGAACAATTACATAACGAACAATATCAACTATCAGATATCAATACTGGTTTCAAGTGGTTTCTGGAAGTTGGGAAGTATCTACATAGGAAATCTACTGGAGGCAGCATTTCCAAGGGAGACAAGGAAATGTGAGGCTGATATCAACAGTATTGTGGTATTGCTCGCATGCCCCCCAAAAGGCAGTGTTTGTGTACAATTTCATTTTAATCATTCTAATAAAAGCTGCACGTGCCCATATGTTTACCTGAATTCTAAGATAAAAACAGATTATTAATTGTAAAAAACAGATTATTAACGTAAAAAACAAATTTATTTTATTCCCAATTCCTAACTGTTTCAGTTTTAAGACTTAATTTCAAACTTTTGCTCTCCTTTCCATTTATCCAGTTACAGTATTTTCTTCTTGCATCTGAGTAGCAAAAATTTGAAAATGAATAGCCAGATAATTAACTAGTAACCTCTCCTTACTTTTTGATGAATAATTTTTTTAAAAGAAATTTTTATCAAGATTTTAAAAAACTACAGAAAGACAGAAGAAAAAATAGAGATTATAAAAGTTAAAAAGTGAATAACAAAAAAGAAAAACATATCTAAAGAAATAACTTCTAATTTCTTTTCAGCAGGAATAGACATAGCATTGCTATCCTCACATACTGCATACCAGAGTTCTATTCTTCCCTTAAAACATTTTAATCAATAAATCCCAAAATCACTAATTCATGTTTATCCATTTTCAGCAGCTTCTATAAAAGGTTTGCATTCAGTTATAAAAGTAGTTGTAGTTCCTTTCTTAAGCAAACAAGACAATTTAGCCATTTCTACAAACTCAGCCAACAATCCATCCTCCATTATTGGTGTTTCTGTAGTTTTCCATCTTTGTACATACTCACTGCAACCGTTCTTTACTTTTGAAGGTTCCATAAATAGTGCTCAGTTGCACCACATCATGCTCATGGAAATGGTTACCAAATACCATTCTTTTTCTATATATGATTTTGCCTATGGTATATTCTTTGCTAATCTCAAATTTAATAACATAATTGTCCCAAATGATGTTCAAAGGCTGTCCCTGGAATATTTAAAAAACATAAAAGTTTAAAATAAATGCTGCTATACAAAAGCAATACTAATTGTAATAAATTGTTTCATACCCAAAGTCTATGTAAATCTTTCATAACATAGCTGAAAAATGCAGTTTTTATCATGGAAATCCAGTAAATTACAATTTAAAAAAAAGACACAATCATATAATTTCTGAGGAACCACAATGGGAATAGCTAATCAAAAATATTATATTTTATAGAATTCGAAATTTGTTACCACTTTTGATTAAAAACACCCTATGCCAGGAGGTTAAAATATATGTTTACACCGTTATAGTCGAAACCAAACAAAAATAAAAAATAGTTAACAGTGCTAGGGTGATATTTCATGTATCCAAGTTATATTACGTAATGTAAGAGACCTGGGAAAGAGATTACAAGCCAAATCAAGCCAATCAAGCCAAAATTTATGGATTTTAGAGTTCTAGAGGCTCCATCAAACTGAAATCATTGAGTTTACTCAGAAGTAAATCCCATTCTATCCAACAGCTAATCCAAAATAAATCCAAGAAAACTGTACTCTGTAACAGAATTCTTATTTATTTATTTTCCAGTTTGCCTTTGCAGAAGTTCAGAAGCAATTGTGTCAAGCTCCACATTGTTTTTACTACGAGGAAGTGGGCATTTCTGTGGATGGGGTATATCTTAAGCACCCTTCACACTGCAGTTAAATATAGTTAGTATGACTCTTCCAGTTCTCCAAATGAGAAACCGGTCCTTCTTTCGGTAGAAAGTAATCCAATCTTTACCTATGTTCCTTCCTAAAGATTCTAAGATCTTATGCCTCAGGTATCTCTAATGGTCCCTCTCACTCTTCAGCTTGGAGCTTGAGGAAAGATTAGATTTGACGCACTGACTCTTTATTCAAATTCAGCTTAAATAGGAGAGTAGTAAAAAGATAAAGGATTCCCTACTCTGCTGGTCATTGCTGATTCTAGGTAGTAATAATCCCACCCAGTGGTGGGTTCCTCCCGGTTCGGCCCGGTTCGCTGGATCCGGTAGCGGTGATGATGTGACGTCACCGAACCGGTTCTCCACGGCCAGGAGCTGGGCCCACCCGCCCGCATTTTTTTT
>JANHFM010010490.1:94097-108617 GCA_032468115.1 Grayia smithii | reverse complement strand
CTCTTGGGCAAAGCATGTGAGCCATTTCCTCCTTTCAGTGGTCCATGAAAGTACATCTATAGTATGTAGATAATAAAATTGAAAAAAGGTAAACAACATTTTTACAGAACTATAGGCTGGGTGTGACAAGGAATGGCTGGGAGGGGAGGGGCTGGGTGAGGCACCCCTTGAGATGAGTGACATTGAGTTGGCCATGCCCACCCAGTCACATGACCATCAAGCCACACCCACATAAGCCACGCCCACAGAACCGGTAGTAAAAAAAATTAGAACCCACCCCTGATCCCACTCCCTTAATGGCCTCCAGATCAGAAAAGACAGGCAGGATGGAAAAAAGCATGGGTAGATGATTGTAATGTAAATGTGCTTTGAAGAGTAATCTTTAATCATATAAACTAGCTTTTTATATTAAATTCTTTTATAAACAATGATAAGAACAGTTAGAAGTAGATAATTAACAATGCTGCTGTATCTTGAGGCAGATAATCAATATTAAATACAATTTATTAAATTGTGACATATGTTGGATGGGAGAAGGTTTTATCCTACTTGGCGTGAAAAAGTAATGCCAATATATAATTTGCAGGAAATTATTGCTTGTTAGATCACTGCCTATATTTTCTTTCAAGATGAGTTTGGGGCGGAGGTATTGATATGGTACTCAAATTAGCTGTGGTTCACTATCATTTTTTTTCAGGTATTGGACAAAAAAAGCTCTTATGAGTCAAGAAATGCTGACACAAGAGTACTGCAACCCATACATATATCAACTGTAACTCACTGTGACTGAACTGAACCTGTTTATAACAGCAATCAAGATTTCTAGTGCAAGCAAAATAAGTGCAAAGTTTGCCACAATGGATTTTGCTGCAAATAGAGGTCTCAACCTGTTACTCAATTTTCTACTTATTTTTTTGGTTCTTGTTCTTATGTTCATTCTTGTAAAGCTCATGTGAGGGTTTTTGTTTTTTTTAAGTCTTCATTTATGCCATCATTGTAACTTGAATCTTCAAACTGTATGAATATAAAGAACAAAATGAACAAAAAAAAAAGCCTAAACTTAACATCCTGCAGATCAGAGAAGCTTTCACTGAAATAAAAAAAATATTATTTTTACAATGGTACAGATCAGATCAACAACACAATCTGAAACCTGAAGTAGAAAAAAGAAAAAAACAAACATGAAATTCTCTACAAGAAGAAAATTATGGATGTGAACATGGAATCACCTATGACTTTTATATTGAAGATAAGGGCAAATAACCATTTAGAGGAAGTGGAAAAAAACTACATGTAGACAAATACTTATTCAGAGTAAATTTCTGCATATTTGATGACGATACCTATACACGGGAATAAAAATGAGTATAATGAGACTTCATTATGGACAACAGTGCATAAGATTACATTGCATATTATTGTTAATATTACAACAGGGCATTTATATTCTATTATAAAGTGCTATAATAGAGTATGATTGTAATAACATTTTAGTAAACCATAGAATACTCTTTCCACTAAAAGCATATTAACCTTCCCATACTTTATGTAAGTTACTTCTAAGCCTGCTGGCTTTCATGCAGATGAGAGGAATCTAAGACATTAGAACATATGACTTTAAGATGTTTTATGTATTGATTTTTGTTGTGATGGCATTGCAAATTATATCTTCAAGCAGACTTCAGAAACTAAGAATGCACAATTTCTTTGTAAGCAAAATATTTCCATTTGCCACTTTTTCTCTTATCTTTATTTCACACAGAAATGAAACAACCAGTGAAATTATACTCTAGAACTGATTACAATTTTCGACGTCCTCTGCCAGCTTTCCACAATCAAAATCAATGGGAAACTCACAGGAACTTTGAAGTGTTACCTGAGGTCCTCGCTTAACAAACCCATGCAGTCCTCACTTAATGACAGCATCTGGGACTGCTAGGACTGTCATCACTAAGTGACATGGTCATGTGACATCACACTTTACAACCGCAGTGCTTAGGGATGGCAATTCTGATTCCAATTGTTGTCTAACCCAAGGATTACCTGTATCCGTTGGAGGACGTGCGTATGTGCCCATTTTAGGACAAGAGTCACTTTCAAAAACTTGAGAATTCTGGCAATATAATAAATGTTACAAGACGAACTAAATTTGATAATGTATCTTCAGAAAAACAGCTACAAAATTTTTAAAACTTTTCAAAAATACAAATAATTATAACATAAATTCCTGATAATCTAGAAACATGGTAGAATGTCTTCAGTATAAACTTTTGTGAACATTTGAGTAACTCATTTATACTTTAGTTATTTTAAAATTTCAGACTTATTTTAGCAGATTATACCTCTCCTTTCTCAACATAACTTAGGCCATTAGCCTTGGCTTCTGAAGTCTGAAATGTTGCCATTGAAAACACAAATATCTTGTTATATTGGGCAGAGGGGCAATATGATCTAGAATACGGTAAAATTTGACATTTTGAGGAATTTCAAGAACAACCAGCTCAGGTCTTCACAAAATGCTGCATCTTGTTGAGATTTATAGAAAGGCTACAATTAGTAAAAAAAAAAAAATCTACACACATTCAGGTACTCCTCAACTTACAACCATTCGTTTAGTGACTATCTGAAGTTACAGTGGCACTGAAAAATGTGACTTATGAAGAGTTCTTACACTTCAGAGGTGGGTTTCAGCAGGTTCTGACCAGTTCTGAAGAACCGGTAGCAGAAATTTTGAGTAGTTTGGAGAATCGGTAAATATCACCTCTGACTGGCCCCGCCCCATCTATTCTCTGCCTCCCGAGTCCCAGCTGATTGAGAGAAAATGGGGATTTTGCAGTATCCTTCCCCTGGAGTGAGGTGGGAATGGAGATTTTACAGTATCCTTCCCCTGCCATGCCCACCAAGCCATGCCACGCCCCACCAAGCCCCACCCACAAAACTGGTAGTAAAAATTTTTGAAACCCACCACAACCATTGCAACATCCTCACGGTCATATGATCAAAATTTGGGTGCTTGGCAACTAACATGCATTTATGACATGAATTGTCTTAGAATCATATAATCACCATTTGCAATGTTCCAAGCCAGCTTCTGACAAGCAAAATCAATGGGGGAAGCCAGATTCGCATAACCATCACTTGATTCATTTAACATCTGCAGTGATTCACTTAACAACCACAGCAAAAAGGTCATAAAATGGTGTGTGACTAAGTACCTTGCTTAGCAATGGAAATGTTGAGCTCAATTGTAGTCATAAGTTAAAAGTCTACCTGCATGAAAATGTCAATACAAATACTTCAACAAATGCAATGGTTTACTGCTACGTTATTATGTCATTTATTTTAATGTATCAACAGTGTCGATTTTGCTGAATGAAAAAGAACATGTTCCATCTCTACAAAAAATGTGTGACAATATTAATTTCCTCACTAACTCAGTAGCAGCAATATCACAAGAGTGAAAAAAAGCCCAAATGAAAGAAAACTCAAATTATATGATTTGATTAGATTATGACTTCCTCTATTTCTCAGCATAAAATTATTTTCACAACACACAATAAAACATAGGCATATAAGCGAATCTTCACCATTAAGTTATTAAAGAAAAAAATCTTAGTAAATCATTCTAAATAACAGAAAACCAAACTTTTCCCTCTTTTATTCTTTTAAATACCAGTATATGATATTATTAAGTTAGCAAGGGATTCAGATCATATTAGAATAATGACACCAAGGTAAAATATGTGTATCTATAATTGTTATTACAATTGTTATTTTCATATTGCTTATTATTCTTCTGTGTCACACTGGGAATGTTAAATGAAACTGTTACATAATTATTGTTCCTAATTATGACATACCTGACAAATCTGTGATGTGGTCAACTATTATAGTCATGAGGCTGAGAAACAATAAAGACTTTACTTTTAATCTTGCTTCTACTCTAAACTCACTAAAAGACTTTACCTAAAACATTACTTCTTCCCTTTAGCCTTAGCCCTCTCCCATATGGAGAAAGAAAACAGCCTACCTTATAAGGTTCTGCTAATTATTAAATACTGTGTTCTATGTCAAGTAAATGAATCTAAGTTCATAAATGCTGGCTACCTAATATTTTTTTAGATAATGTACATGGTACATAAATATAAGTACTTCTTTTTTACGGGTAGGGCAGACACATTGCCAAGGCTCCTCCATAGTGGTGTCTCTTCTCGCGGCATCACCTTGCCATCATGTGACTTTCATGACATTTTTTTCCCTTTGCGGAGCTGGGATGGGCGTGGCCTGCACATGAACTGCAAAGAAACACTGATTCTTTTTGAATTACCCAAAGCTCTGCATCAAATTATGTGGATGTCATCTTATCTACCAGCATCTTGAAATATTAGGTGTAATTTGCAACCACAAGGAGACCAAGGTACGCTTTCTGAATCAGTGATGTCTAGCCACAAAATGTCAGTGTTTGTAATTCACAAGCTAAGCTAAATATATAGGTAAATGGGAGAAGATGGATGTGTTTCTCTGTAACTGGTTACCTGAAACATTCACATTATGCAATACCAGTGAAACCCCTAAGAGTCTTTTTAGAATTGTGAAGCATTTAAATTGCATCAATAAACAAACTAAAGAAAGAAACACTTACCGTATCTTTGTTTAAATAAATAAATAGGACATTGCTCAGTGGCTAAGACGCTGAGCTTGTTGATCGGAAGGTAGGCAGTTTAGCAGTTTGAATCCCTAGTGCTGCATAATGGGGTGAGCATCTGTTACTTGTCCCAGCTTCTGCCAACCTAGCAGTTCGAAAGCACGTAAAAAATACAAGTAGAAAAATAGGGACCACCTTTGGTGGGAAGATAACAAGGTTCCGTGCGCCTTTGGGGTTTAGTCATGCCAGCCACATGACCACCGAGATGTCTTCAGACAGTGCTGGCTCTTCGGCTTTGAAATGGAGATGAGCACCACCCCCTGGAGTCGGGAACAACTAGCACATATGTACGAGGGGGACCTTTACCTTTACCTTATGCTAGTTTGGTGTACTGGTTAAGGTACCAGGCTAAAAAGTAGGAGATCATTGAAATAAAATACATCATCATCATCAACACCATCATCACCACCATCTAGTCCTACTTGGGCAAAAAGTCTGCTGAAAGTCCTTGGGCCGGTCATTCTCTCTAAGCTGTAAGAAGCAGGAAATGACAAATCACTTCTGAAAAACTTTTGCCTATAAAATTACAAGGACTAGACCAGTTGCCAGAAATCAATGCTGACTTGAAGGTAATCAAAAAAAAAAGGCTTCAAGCATGTTTCCTCTTGGTATTTCTAGAAGCAGCCCATCATTTTCCAGGCATCTGTGTAAGCCTGAAAAAATAAGCTGATGTCTTAAGGAGTATTTACAATACTTTTAGCAGTTTTTTCTTTCTTTCTTTTTTTATTTATTTATTTATTTATTTATTTTATTGCATTGATATGCAATAAAATATTTATATTTATATTTTCCCTCTTTCTTTCTTTCTTTCTTTCTTTCTTTCTTTCTTTCTTTCTTTCTTTCTTTCTTTCTTTCTTTGTATGGTCATATGTGGACATCAGACAAAAAGTGATCTGCAGTGGTAATGTAAGAATTCTGCTTTAATATGTGGGTTCTAAAGTAAAAGTAAAGTAAAAGTAAAGTTGCTTAAGTTTCTGCAACTTTATTCCATTTCTTTTCAAATAAATCTTGTTAAAGGAAATGCTAGGAGAATCCTGCTTTGGGCTGAAGTGGGCTGCCACAAGCTTAATATGATTATATTTGTATGGCATCTGACACAAGTATGTAAGTTGCAGCATTTACGTGATAATAGTATCATGCATGTGTTATCACTGCCTCTCTGTGGATGCCTGCCCAAGCTACATATTCATTTTTAATCTTCCTTCCAATATTTGCATGTGGAGAAAGAAAAGAAAACTGAGATGAATTAAGTGCATATGTTAGCCCCATTTTATAACAACTGCTATCTCAACTGATTTCAATGAAAACCTTTAAAATAAAACAGAACAGCAGATACAAACAAGCTTATTCATTGAACAGAATGATGTCTGATATTATTTTTCTCATAAACCACTTGGTGGCAGCAAACACTGAAATTTGATTCTTACCTGCAGAGAGTGTTCACTTCCTGTTCTAAGTTCTTCAAGTTGCTGTAACTGCCAAGGAGATAAACTGTATGACTCCTCAGAAGGCCTGGATTCTGGAGGATTTGTACGAAATTGTTCTGTAAGCCACCTCTGAGTCCTTTCAGAAGACTGAATGGAAACCTGGGATGGGACTGCAGCCTGTGGTTCCAAAGTTATATATTCTTGATGAAAAGCTTCAGAGTTTAATGGAGCAGGCTTGCTTTCAGGTAAGGCACTATAGGTCATATCTAAGGCATGTCTCCTGCTTGAGACATCAGGAATCCCCCAATCTTCTTTGTTGCAACTTTCAAATTTGTATTTGCAGTTCAAAGTAGAATTTTTTTTCTTCCCATTTTCTCTGTCCTCAGACTTTAATAGTTCCATACTATTGTACAAACAATTTGACCCGCTTGTTCTTAATTGTGGTGAAACAGTCTTGTCTCTTCCATTTGTATCCAAGTTGGTCCTGCATTCTGCTGAATAAACATCCCCATTCTGGTTACAACTAAGAGGTGTGCTGAGTTTAGACAACGATGACCACTTCCTTACAGGCCTCAAATCTTTCATATCAAGAGAGCTGTCCAACATGCCCTGATGCCTGCTTTGAGCAGATCTCAAAAGGCTTGTGCTCCACTTTACAGAGTTGGACTTTAGAGGATCCCTATGTTTTGAAAGTGAAGTGTTGATATGAGATGGCATTACATGAGCAGTGGGAATTGAGACCAACGAGCGGCTGGGCTTAAACGAGGAAGTACCACTTGATGTGGAATGATCTGGGAAGAAAGATGTTCATCATATGAGTTCTTGTGAAATAGCCAGTTTTAATGGGAATAACATAAACAAATAGGTTTAAATTACTTAAAATATACATTTAATATATCCATGAACATTGACAGATGTAGTGGCAAGAGATGTTGCATTGTATCATGGCACAAATGACTCAAATGATCTATTAATGTTCTTTTGCATCATACTACAAAATTATGCAGGTGTTTTATTCAAGTCATTTGCATCATGGAATATAAGTCTGACATCACTATGACTTTTCAGAATATATGTTTAAGAACTTTTTTTCTACAAAGATACAAATGGACATTTGGCAACAACTGCTTATCGCTAGCAAGCAACCATGCTGAAATACACTGTTGTCTCTGAATGGGCTCCTCCTACAGAGTTATACAGCACTAATCAAATGTTTACCAAGAAACTTCTTTCTCTTCTAACAAGCCAGTCTCAGACTAGGATTTTGTAATTAACAAATAATTTGACTTGCTAAGGAAATAAATGCATACACATAGGGGGGGCGGGGGACAGGGAGGGGGAGAGTGCTACATTTTTAATAATAATACCTGGGGGCAGTTCTCTGATTCTCTTTGCAAAAAGAGCTGAACTAAAGCAAAATAGATTCTGTATATTGTTCATTTTGTATGAACACGGCCTACGAGAACTAATTTTTTTATTTTATTGATTTCATCCTTTTACTTCCTGTTATTCAATTTTTGGAGAATGATTATGTTTTTTTTTTAAAGGAAGTATAAGACTTACTGCATACAATCTATACAACTATAAAGTGTATTCATACTTAATTCCTTATAAGAAATCAATTTATTTTAGCAGGTTTTACAGTTGACATGTAAATACAAGAATAAGACCTAACAGAATTTGCAGCAGAGATACGGAAAAGAAAAACAATTATACAACCAAACTACGGAGATCAATTACATGCCAGGAAACAAAAATTATATCAATTATTTTGTTGGTTGGTTCGTTGGTTTATGAAATTTGATAATGAGAAAGTATAAAACTTTAAAAGAACACTGTTGCTTTTTAGTAATAACTTCAGTTTGAGATACCTTCTAAAAAATAATTTTAAGTTACTAAATAGGAAGAAGCTGCACCTGATAAGTAGAACCTAAACATTAGGTGACATGTAAATGCTTTTTCTTCTGTTTATGATATTCAAAAATTAAAGACTAATATCATTATAAGAAATGTTCAAGTACACAGACAATATAGATACGCAATAAGTTGGAACCAAAAAGGTAAGGATGCTTTGTATGTACCCTCTGTTGCAACAATCCCTACAACATCCTATGAATCTCCCCAATTCTCAGAAAGAGGCCTCTATGGGGAAGAGGAGGCTGCAGAAGAAAAGCGATTCTATTGTGTTCATAAAACAGGAGGCCAAATTAAAAGCTATACCTGGAAAAACCGAGAATGTTGCAATGGCATGACAACTTTCTCAGTCCTCTCATTCTGGCTCCATCCCTCAATCTGAAATATCAGAAGGCTTACAAATCCCAATGTGCCAATGTTCCTAGACAAATAAGCAAGTTAAAATTAACATAGGTGAGGCAGAGGCAGCTCTCCCATGCCAAGCAACTGCTGCTTTGCATCAAAGTCTGCAGAGATGCAAAAATAAACAGCTAATCCTGGCATTAGAACCTCCTACGTTACACAGCTCAACCTCCCCCCACGCTGCTGCTCACGTTGCTGTTACACAGGAGGCTTATTAAACGTTGTACCATTTATTTTTATTATCACATTTCTGGTTTTCTGAAATGGAGAAACAAGTGAAACCCTTCTTTCATGTTACTGCAATTTCTCTAGAATAGTATTCAACTCTCTTCAGCCACAGAAATCCTTGGAAATCACAGAGACATGATATAGGTAGGGATCCCAAAGATCAGGCTTGAATTTCATTACATATGACACCTCTCATATTGTATTACATGGATATATCTGTTAACCAATGTCACCAAAGACTTTGTTAATTATAAAATATTTGAACTAATTCAAGTGCTGTATATTTAAATGTTATACTAAGTATACTCAGAAATACTTCTTAAGCACCTGACTATAAACAATAGGTTTCTGACAGTGTTTTACCATGAAGCTGGCAACAATGAAAATTTAAGCTCATATGTGGACATGCAATCTTTCTTATAGGTTTAAGATCCTTTTTTTTTTCCTCTCATGGGCCTGATTCCAAAAGACCGGCTCTTGGGCTCACCTTCTTTCAAGCCTGGTAGATATTTAAACCAAATAACACCACTGAAATTCAGAACAGGTCCTAACCCTGGCAAGATGTAATAAGTTTCCAACAATTCTTTTTGAGGGAAACTTACTGAGTACTGGTAGCCCACACTTGATGGTTAAGAACTTCCATTGCTAAACAATATGGCTGTAAAGGGCAAAATTATGTGACTACCCACTTAGCAATGGCAATTCCGGCAATCCCTGGTGTTAAGCAAATCTTTATGGTCATTAAGGAAGGACCTCAAGTCACTGTGACTTTCTGCCAGCTTCTCCGTTTACTTTGTTGGAGTCTGGAAATGATCAGAGAGGCTTTGTGAAGGGTCAGCAACTAGCCTCAACTGGGTGTGCTTCTTCAGCAATGGGTAGTGGAAGATGATGACAATGGGCAGCTGGGACCAGCGGGGAACAGTAGAGGTAGGGAGGTAGTGTTGGATGGCCAAAGGAGAAGAGGTGGGGGGAGGGAATAGTGAGCAGTGGAATTTGAAGCGTACTTGACATTTATAAATGTAGGCAGGTTCCAACCACCCAGATTTTCATCACGTGACTGTGGAGACACTGCAATGCCTGTAACTTTGGGGATCCACCATAATTACCATTTGGTCAGCGTCGTCGTAACTTTGAACAGTCACTGAACAAATGATTGTTAAGTGAGGATTATCTTAAAATACCACTTACTGGAAGAAGAGCCATTATTTAATATTTTCCTGCTCATCTATTCTGACATTTTAAATTTAAATAATATGTTAGAAACATCTTTCCCATCCCAGCTGCATTACAGAGGACAGAAGATTAAATGACCAATATATGAATATTTAATCAGCTATAAATTCAGTGGGGCTTATACTCAGGTAACTGTGCAATGGGATTAAATGGAAATAAACCTGTGAAGTCTCAGCAGATTGTAGAATTTGACATTAGTTTGTCTGGATTTAGAAGGACATGGGCAGGGGATTATCAAGGAATACCAGAAGTGTAGGCTACGTAGGGAAGACAACAAAAATATCTTAGAACCTGACAGTGGCAGACCATATCTGTACTACCACAAAGAAAACTACACAGTCTTGTGAAGCAACTAGGAATCAAGCTCAAGGTTTTTACCAATGCTTAATAGAAACCACATTCAGTTTCCTGTGGATATTGTTAGAGGAACAGTCACGGTAGGTTTGCTTTGAATACAAACTAACTGCCCACCCCCTTCTGCATTCAACCATTTCTTCTTTAACTGTGATTCAATGAAAAGGCAGCTTGCACTCTGATGGGTTCTGCACAGTATTCAGCTCTTCCAAAGTCCCATGTTTTGAAGTCTCTATTGATTGCTGGTTCCACCAATTAAATAGGGTGAAAAGCAGGAGTTAATCTAATTAAACAGAGATGATAGTTTTCTACTGTATAACCAGGAGTCATGATAACTGCTGGAACAGATATAATTTTCCCAAATCATTTGCACTGTTCGGGTGTTCAGTTGCAATTTTTTTTTTATCCACAATTAAATGAACGTTTATAATGGCTGTTTTCACCAACAACAACACTGAAGAAAAGGTGCCAAAAGGATTTCTATTCAGGGAGTTGTGTATCAACAACATGACTTAACGACACCTCTGTGGTTTTCTTTTTATTTAAAATAAATATTTAGTTACAGAATTTTATTTCACTATATAGTAATTGCTTAGAAGTAAAGTAAGTAAATGATTAAGTTCCTGAAAGAAATGGCACTACAATGTTTAAAGTGTTACAGATTTTCCTTCTTGATGAGGCTACAAAGGCAATGTGGTGGGTGAGTGGGGTGGCTTACAAAACAAGTTATTCAAGTCAATCCTTTCTTCTTCTTTCATATGATTTCTGTCTTCACCCAAAAGCATAATATTGTATTTTTCTAACCACTAGCCAAATTCAATATCTTAATGTTCTATTATAGAGCTATACTGAAAAAAATGTAAGTAGGTCTCCATTTTTCACTGAACAAGCCAACAATAGGCTCAATTGCATTAAGATGCAACTGCTGTGCAGTGTTCCTGGATAAAAAAGAGAGACTAACACAACAGAAGTTGCCATAGTACTGCAAATACAAAGCCAAGATACATGCAGTTTGCTAGCAACCTACTTAATCGGTTAAACTGGCTATTTGCACAGAAGCTGCCTTACCAGATCAGGTCATAGTCCCATCAAATTCACCATTCAGTTTTCAACAGACAGAAGCCAGATGCCATCAAGATGCCCAACAATGAAGGCTACAGCTCTCCAGGACTAGAAATACATTATTTCCATTACCGAAAACGTAGAACCATTAAAAGCCTATGGGCAATGAATTTCTCCACTCACCTTTAAAATCAATAGCTATCATCACTGGGTATCAATTATAGACCAATTCAAGACTTACCCCAGAGGTATAAATAAATAATAAACGAAGATTAGAAAAATATACACTAGGAACATCTCACATATAATCACAACTATTGTTACATCTGTAAATTTAATAAAAGCCCTTGTAGGAACAATCCTAGAAATATAGTGTTACTATTTGTATTATTTGAGAATCTCATTTATAGAATCTCATCTATATTTGAAGGCAGATCTTCTAGGTCTTTATTTCTGCCTATAGCACTGGAGGGAACTGTATGTACATTGATGCAATGCCTATGACTGCAGATTAATCAGGTTAAATAGAAAACAGAAACCTGAACAGGCTACCTAAAAACACATTTCTTTGTACAAGCTCACTGCTGTACTAAAAAAAAATGCCTGGTGAAAGAAACTGATTTCTATTCTATTGAAAGTGAAGATAAAATCTTTTTTTGAATAGAATCCAAACATGCAATATGGTATAACAACATTATAATAAAGTACAAGACAATTATCACCTACAGGTTATATATAGAAAAAATGATTCCTTACTGAAGTATTTAAAGAAATTAGAATAATTTTTCTAAGCTAAGTGGTTCAAATATCGCCTTGTCAAGACTTAAAAGAACAGACAGTTTTGCATTTTAAGGCAGGAAGTATAAATAGGATATACTGAGGCAGGAAATATAATATACCAATGCTCAAAATGTTACTTAGACTGTTGGAACAATATAACTTACATTTTTAATGCCTTTTTATAATACAGATAGTCCTTAACTTATGACCATAATTGAGTCTGGCAATTATAGTTGTAAGCTCTGACAGTCATAAAGCAGGTCATCATGTGAATGGAAAATTTTACAACAAGCAGGTCATTAAGCAAATGTAGTAGTGATTAAGTGACCCTGGTGGTTGTTAAGTGAACACTACAGTCATTAAGGAAACTATATGTTTTTTTTTTCAGAAACCATAAGCAAACATTGGTTTCTGGGGAAAAATGTAAATCATGGTGATGCGACCATGGGACACTGCAAATGGCTATAAATGCAGTCCAGTTGCCAAGCATCAAAAGTGCAGTCATGTCACTGTGGGGGAGGGGGAATACATTGTAACTACAAAACCAAGTCATAAGCAGCTCTTGAGGGGAAGGGTCTGTTGTAACATTGAACGGTTGCTAACTGAACGGTCATAAGTCAAGGGCTTTCTGTATTCCTATAGCCTAAAAGTACAACCTGAGACTTATCAGATACCTATTGGCATAAAAACCAATATTCTGGGGCCAGCAAAGATTCTAAAAGTTACTGAATCATAGATTCAAAGGACTGAAAGGCATCTGGGTGGTCTTCTAGTTCAACTACCTGCCCAATGCAGGAGACCTTATTAAATCCAGGACAAATGGCTCTCCAACCTTTTTTTGAAGACCTCAGCAATGGAGAACCTATAACTCCAACAGACAAGCTGTTCCACGGAGTAATTGTTCTCACTGTCAAGAAATGTCTCCTTAGCTCTTGGTTAGCTCTTTCTTTAATGAGCTTCTACATATTACTTCTTGTCCTGCCCTAAGATGCTTTGAAGAATAAGTCAACCCCCTCTTCTCCATGACAGCACTTCAAGTACTGAAGACTGCTATCATATCAACCTAATCCCTTTCTTTTTTGATGCTATACATCAGGGGTGGGTTCTACCCACCTTCACTACCGGTTCTCTTTGTGTTCGCGTGCACGTGTAAACCACGCTACCGCGCAGAAACTTTTTTCCCAAAAAAAATCGCCGAAAAAACGCTCTGCGCATGTGCAGAACGCTAATTTCAGCGATTTGGGGAAAAAAAGGTAAGTTTGGGTGCGCGGGTGGGCCCGGGTCTGGGGCGCTGCGAACCGGTTCGGTGACGTCACAGCGTCACGGCTACCTATTCATGCGAACCAGACCGAACCGGGGGCAACCCACCACTGCTATACATACCTAGTTAACTTAATCTTAAATCATACAGTTTAGCCTCCAGACCCCTTATCAACTTTGTTGTTCTTCTTTGCACTCTTTCTAGGGCCTCAGCATCTTTTTTTTTTCATTTTGACAACCAGAACTGGATGTAGTATTCCAAGTGTGGTCTCATGAGTGTAGTATAAAACTTCTCATGATCTTGACGCTATCCCTCTATTGATGCAGACTAGAATTGCATTGGCTTTTTTGACGCATGAAAACCCTGGTGGCTCATACTTAAGAGGTGGTTCACTACAACACCATGATCCTTTTCACAGTTACTATTGTTGAGCCTGGTATTTCATATTTCAGGAGTCCCCAACCTGTGGGCCACAGCCCCTCTACTGAGCTGTGGCCTGTTGGCCATTGGGCCGCATGAATGGCTGGCCAGTGCAGGTGCATGCACACCCACCATTCATGGTAGTGTCACTGCGAGTGTCATGTGAACGCTCATGGCCCCATTTGCATTGCACTTGCGGCCCTATTTGTGTCGTGCTCACAGCCCCATTTGCGTCATGCTCATGGCAAACATTGCACAGGTGTTCATGGCCCCATTTGTGTCGTGCTTACAGACCCATTTGTGTCATGCTCTCGGACCCATTTGTGCTGCGCTCGCAGCCCTGTTTGCACATGTATTTGCAGCCTCGTTCGCCTATGTGCATGCTTACGTAAAGGCGCATGCCCCTCTTCTCCTCCGGGCCATAAACCTAGAAAGGTTGGGGAACTCTGGCCTATTCTATACCTATGCATTTGGTTTTTCCTGCCTAAGTGCAAGACCTCACTTTTCTCACCACTGAACTGCACCTTGTTGGATAGTCCAACCATATATTTCATAACCAGCATTACCAAATGTTTATTTTATTTATTATTTATTTATTTATTTATTTATTTATTTATTTATTTATTTATTTATTTATTTATTTAAATTTATTTGCCACCCTTCTCCCGAAAGACTCGGGGCGGCTTACATAAGTTAAGAACAGAAACAGAGAAAAGACAAATGAAATTAAAATT
>JANHFM010010490.1:67598-78497 GCA_032468115.1 Grayia smithii | reverse complement strand
AAAATTATTGATACAAAGAAAAAATTAAAAATACAAAGAAAAAATTAAAAGCCACGGTTTCAACTTTGTGAAAGAGCTACAATCAAGGGGCCAAAGAGCCACTTGTGGCTCGCGAGCCGTACTTTGCCGACCACTGTTCTAAACTAAAACTAATTCATTACTTCTGGCTGATTTCCATTGAATATTCAATATGAATATGAATATCATTGAATATTCATATAGTTTTCCTTTGTCAGCTTGTTAATAGAAGTTTTATAAAGCTTATCAACTTTTTTTCCTTAAAACTTCACTAAGTTGAATATGCAACATATTATCATGTTTCCCCGAAAATAAGACTCTGTCTTATATTTTTTTGAACCCCAAAATAAGCACTTGGCCTTATTTTTGGGGAGATCTTATTATTTTGGGGCGCATGGAGCAAGATGGGGCTCCTCTTGCCGTCTTACCTGATTTTCAGCTGTGCGTTTAAATATTTTTGGGGAGGGCTTATATTCGGTGGGAGGCTTATTTTAGCTCATGCACTCAAAAGCCCGATTGGGCTTATTATTATCAGGGGATGTCTTATTTTCGGGGAAACAGGGTATGAATATGTTAAAGTCTTTGCCTCTTTTCTGTTTTTATGTATATGGACACAAAAATCCTTTGACTAAATAAAATGCATTTTATATCATTCACAAGGTATGTTTCCCCTTTATTCTCAAATTAATTAATTTTTTATAATTGCTTTTTTAAAATAGAAGAAAAACAAAAGCATGAATGCAATCCTATACTTTATTTATTTAAATCTAAACTTAAATTTAAAAAACAGAATGGATTTTAATTCCTAAGTAAATCATCCTTAAGCTCATATTGCATCTTTTAGTCTTTAGACAGGTCACCTTAAGTCTCTGTATCTTTCTCTGCTTTTTAATTATTCAAACAACAATTATTCCTGATTTTCTACCAGACATCCTTTGGTTTAAGCATAGCTACTGACCTTCCACACTATCAGAACAGGAAGTTCCAACGCCTGTGTCCCCACTGTCAGAAGCTATGCTGTGTCTTCTGATATGGGTACTTTGACGGCTGGCTGGACCTGCTGTGGCTTGCCACAGAGAATCAGTACCCGAAAACCATCCTGATGAAGAACATTCTGGGCCTGTATAGGGAAAAAAAAGTTTAAAAACAAAATTAGCTCAAGATGAGTTAAGCATAAACTCATAAACTTATATTCATATATAAAATTAAAAGACAAGAATCCTATAGAAAACAGTTCTGTAGTTTACTTCTTAATATGTGAACTTTTAATATGAATAAAAAAAAACCTTGTAGCTTGGAAGAAGATCATCAGCATTAACCCATTATTATATATATATTTCTCTGTTCAATGTGAATTTGCTTGGGATTTAGATTTAAAATTCACTTTATAAACTTTAAATTTCCTTTAACAGCATTTGAGAGGTAAGCAGGAAATTTTAGGTTTTGACACATGAAACATTACTCAGTGTTAGAAAAGTTTGATTCTGCCCAAATTTTATTTGTTGAAATAATGGATAAATGCAATTAAAGTTGTATATGGTATTCATATATCAAATCCGAATGCATTTCTCTACCAAAGATTTCTATTTATATTAAACACAGAAAACCTCTAACCGCAAAGCAGATTTCATCAACCATTATATTTCATGGAACAATTTTACAATATAAGCAATCTAACTTGAGAGTATACAGCACAAAATTGTGATGGTTAGAGAAAAAATATAAATTCTACGACCTCTGGCATCATTTATTACAAACAAAACATATTTTACTATCCCAGTAAATCCAAAATATATCAGATTAACAGAGCTTTAAAAAGAATAACTATGAAACAATTACCTAATGAGGAAAACTGCATGGTTCATAGTTATACAAAGATCATTTTGTAACTAAGGAAAACCAAACAGAAACCATTCTTCTTTTATACAATCATTCAGCCCCATTTAATTATGCAGTTGCCAACATTTGAAAAAGCTGCCTTTTATTTCAAATTGTTCCATATTTTTCCACTGCTTTTACCCTTTTCTACACAGAGAGAGAGAAAGAAGAACATACGAGCAACTTACATTTTGTGTTCTAACTACTTAGCCAGAATCTCTTCTACTTTCTGTAATTCATACTACCACCAGTTTTTAAATTCTTTTTCTTTCATCTTTATTTTTGGCACAACAGAAAGCAGAGAGCTGTAATTTTCCCCCAAATTGTTCTGTCTTCCATCTATACATCTATGCATCATATTGCTACAAAGCTCACTGATCTACTTGCCTTGTCTCTGGCTAGGAGAACTAAGTATCCTGCTACAAGTCTACATAGTTGTAAGACAATGGCATTCAAAGAATAAGAAACTTAGGAAGGAAATGCTCTAATTGACCGGGCGGTTAAAAATGACAGTAGGAGATTTGTACCTTTAGAATTGCAAGATTGATGTAAGCCCTTTCAGGTAAACCAGATAGGAGACACCACTAGATGAGCTCATTCTACTTTATTATAAGGTAAAGGTTCCCTCGCACATATGTGCTAATCATTCCCAACTCTAGAGGACGGTGTTCATCTCCATTTCAAAGCCAAAGAGCCAGTGCTGTTCAAAGATGTCTCCGTGGTCATGTGACTGGCATGACTAAACGCCAAAGGCGCACGGAACGCTGTTACCTTCCCACCAAAGGTGGTCCCTATTTTCTACTTCCATTTTTTACGTGCTTTCGAACTGCTATGTTTGCAGAAGCTGGGACAAGTAACAGGAGCTCACCCTATTATGCGGCACTAGGGATTCGAACTGCTGAACTGACAACCTTTTGATCGACAAGCTCAGCATCTTAGCCACTGAGCCACCATGTCCCTTACTTTATTGTAAGTCTATATTAATATAATAGTGCAAGTCTGAAGGTACAAACCTCCTGCCACCACTTTTAACCATCCGATCAATTAGAGCAGTTTCTTCCTATGTTTCTTCCTCTGACCACTGAGTCAGTGGTCAGAGACAGCTCCTCCCTCTCTTGGCTGATTGTTTCCTAGGAAACATCACTTCCCCTGACTCCCCAAAGTCATCCACACATGCCATTAGATCTGCTTTCATCATTTTGATGATGGTGACAGATCTTGCCGATACTTTTAATATTTTAATACTTTTAATATTGATAATGAATTGGTTGAGTATTAATAAACTATAAACTATGATTTAAAGGCAAATATACTGTGGTATGTCTGTGAGAAAGATCTTCTCATTTAAAATATATCAACTCTATTATAGAGGAAGCTGCACTGAATATTAGATTAATATATAATACAGATAGTCCTTGAGTTACCACCACAACTGAGCCAAAAATTTGTGTTGCTAAGTGAAACATTTGTTAAGTGAGTTTTGCCCCATTTTACAACTATTCTTGACGTAGTTGTTAAGGGAACCATTGCATTTGTTAAATTAGTAATATGGTTAAGTGAATCTGGTTTTCCCATTGACTTTGCTTGTCAGAAGGTCACAAAAGCTGATCAAATGACCCCAGGACATGCAACCGTCATAAATATGAACCAATTGCTAAGCATCTGAATTTTGATCATATGACCATGGGGATCCTGCAATGAACATTAAGTGTGAAAAAATGGTCATAAATCACTTTTTTCAGTGCCATTGTAACTTTGTACAGTCATTAAATGAACTATGGTAAGTCAAGGACTATCTGCATATTAATCTAAATGATTAATATACATCTGGATCTATGTCTGCCAGTAGAAGTCTAAGGGGCTCAGGTTACTATATCTGCTATGACCATATCTGCACAGAGGTATCCTTGCAACAGTCTTTTCATGGTCCAGTAATTTTCCAGCTGGATTATAAAAATATATTGCACATGAGTCTCCTTTGAAAATTATTCAGAAACTTCAATGAGTTCAAACCAGAGCCAACTTGTATCATCTGATACAATCATATATCAGTGCTTTGCTATATGCACTGGTGGTCAGGACATTTTTCAAGGTCTAATTTGAAGTAGTATTACTCTATAAAACCTAAATAGCTTTCAGTCATGTAATCTGAAGAAGTGTTCCTTCTCATTTTCCTATTAGGACACTAAGATCTCCACTAGAGACTATTATCAAATTTCTCTCACATAATGAAAGGGCTTTTTCAATAATGATGTCCTGAAGGAAGTAATTTAGGGCATCCATATTATTTTTACAGACAGTTTAGGGAGTAATGACTTTAGTAAAACTTTATCTGCAATTCTGCCTTCTACTACTGAAGGGGCTTTCAGATCTCAATGACACTTATAACTGAAAGTATAGATTCCCAGTAAGATTAAGCATGAAAGGCAGATCATAGGTAAGGAATCAGAGTAAATATGATTCACTGAAAAAGAAAAGAAAGAAAAGAAAAAGAAAACTAGCAGCCAACTCTAGGTTTCAAATACCCTCCCCCCCAAAACCAACAATACATAAATTACAGAAGACTGAAATGCTTAACTTGAAAATAAAATATTATATGTTGAATAATGGAAAAGTTGACCTTGAAAAGGAGGAATCAAATTAATAAAAGTTCTGGTAAGAAAATTCAAACTTTAGGGCAAATACCTTCTTTCAACAATCTGAATGAAACTACATGTAGATTGTCAGATTGACAACATCAAAATCGAACTAATTATATACTCTCCAAACCAAAAAAGGCAGTCCTCAATGTATAACAATTCATTTAGCAAACGTTTAAAGTTACAATGGCACTGAATGTTATGATTGATCTTTGGAATTTTCTTCCGGACCAACGTCTCTGGCACACTTAGGGATAGAAATGTTGGTCTCAATTCCCATTATAAGCATGTTGTATGTTTCTTTTAATTAGCAGAATTAAGACCTAATGCTGATTGAAGCTCAATTCACAAACTCCTTTTTGAAAATTACAACATGCTAAGAAAAACAAAATCATCAGACCAACAAGGTACAACTTCAACAGTACTCCATACGATTATGAAGTTACCATGAAGATTAGATTTAATTGATTAGGTTGGATTAGTTACCCAACTAGTAGCAGAGTAAATTGGGATTGAAGTTCATGACATCATTAAAATGATGTAAACAAAAGTATCCCAAAATGCAAACAACAGAAGGTGAATTGGTGCTTGCTGATACAGCAGGAAACAAAAGGCGTAAGAGACAGAGGAATTTAAATTAAAAACTGAGTTCTGGAGATGATTAAGAGACAAACAGATACATTTAAATAAATAATGCAAAGAAACTGAAGTAACAACAAATGGAAGGAAAAGAGATATTTAGGATACTTACAGAATACAAGTCAAACATTTGTGCAAAGATGGACATGATTAAAGACAAAGAAGGCAAAGAATTGCTAGGGAAAAATGGTTTGATCACTGTAATGTTAATTGGACTCTAGAACTTATAACTGACAATAAAGCTGCAGAAGCTCTTTTAAACCAACCAAAGTTAAAACCTTTCAGGATGATATAGTCACAGCACTACTTATAATTTGTAGGCAGGTAGGGAAAGCAGTAGTTAAGAGCCTGGAAAAGAATAATTCTTATTTTAATATGAAAAAAGGGCAGAAAGAATGCTCAGATTACTGAACAATTGCACTTATCCCTCAGGTTGGTTAAGATATTGTTCAAGGTTTGCAATCCAGAGTTTAACAATACCTGCAACAAAAACTGCAAGATGTACAAGTCAGCATTTAAAGAGGTGGACGCTCCGATCACCTTGTATATTGTTATCTTATTTACCTTCTATGCAAAGAGAGCTAGTTTGATGTGGTGGCGAAGGCACCAGGATAGAAATTGGAAGACTGAGTTCTTTTCCTGCCTTGGGCACCAAGCCAGCTGGGTAATTTTGGACCACTCATTCTCTCTTAGCCCTAGAAAGAAGGCAGCAGCAAACCATTTCCACAATTTGGCCAAGAAAACTTCCCACCTTCATTATAACAACTATGAACAGTTTCACTATCTCTTCACCTTCTCTCATTTAGTCCTCATAATAATAAATAAATAAATAAATAAATAATAAAAAACTCCTCATCCCATAACTCAACACATGTTGTCCACAACTTAACACCATAAATGAGCCCACAATTATGGTTATAAGACCTGCCGGTTGTTAAGCCTGATTTTACAAACTTTTTGTATTAGTTATTAAGCAAATGTGGTAGTCATAAAGTGAATGCTGTAGTTGTTAAGTTGTTAAGCATTTTCTACAATGTGCATTTTTTGTACAAGTAAATGCTGGCTTCCAATAAAACCCACTGTAAATTGTGGTCACACGACTGCAGGATGTTGCAAACAGCCATAAATATGGGCCACTTGCTACGTTCCCAATCTGTGACTAAATGATTACAAGATTGATGGATGCAGCTATTAGAACTTTAAATTTGGGTCATAAATAACCCTGGGGACTCCCATCTTAACTTCGAACCGTAGATAACTGACTGGTCATAAGTCAAGGACTACCTGTATAGGCAAGTCTGATAAACAACATATTTTCCATTTCAGTTGTCAGCAAAAGTTCAAGAGTTCTAAAATAATTGCATTAGTCAAAACTCATTTCATATCACAACTCTTTAACTGTAAGAAAATCAAGGACACATCTTTTCCAGTACAGATGTCAGGAAGTCCAGAATGAACTTCCCACAATAACAACACTCCCCCACATTATAGTACTGATCAAATAAACCAACTTTACATTCCTCCCTTTTACATAAAACATCCTTGCTCTTTAGTCTATTTGAATTATCATTATCCCTTGTCTCAAATTTCTTCAAAACTTTAAGAAGTCTCTTTTCTACATTATTCTAAAGACAATCTTAAATTGGCATTGTATGTCCTTCTTAAATTTTAGATTTTCAAGCAATTTTTTGTACACCCAGAAATAAATTCTTGTTCAGATTATTTTCCATAATCAAGTCAGATATGTTTTGTCCAAAATCTTTTACTATAACAGCATCTTCTAGTGTAACAATTTCTTTTGGAAATAAGGTGTGCATAAAACACACAACATAGTTGATTCCAGGTCCTGCTGCCATTCTTCAACAATATCTCTGAATACTATTGTAAGTTGTTTGTGTTATGTCTCCAATATCAGAAATAATTTATCCTTCCCACAAAAATGCATTTATTAATTTCAAAGTTTTAATATTCAAAATCCAATATTCCAATGTTTTCTGAATCCTTAATCCATGTAATACTTTCTACAACTAATGTCTTGTTTTTACTGTTTATTATGAATTTTTAAAGTTTATAAAGATACAATTTTATTGTCTTCTATTAAGACACTCAGCCTTGACATTTTGAGGGTATCTAATTTCTTTAAAGCAATTAATAGGCAAATTCCAAAGATGGTTAGCAAAGGAAGTGTGAACTTAATGTCTTTCAAAGGCTCTGACTGTGGTGGTTGCAGCAAGAATGGTAAATTCCCTCATTCTGGTTCTCCCACTTTCTGGAGACCATTGTCTTATAGTCTCCAAGTGACAAGCAACCATATGGAGCATAATTTAGGCAATTTCACAATTTCTCTTTCTCCAGAGACTGTTAAAGGAATCGATTTACTCTTTGGCGCCTTGTTCTTAGCCACATTCATCAGTCCTCTTCAGTCATCTATCTTTCCTGAAAATTCTCTATTCAACTTACCGGTATATTAAACAAATATTTCAATGTATACCTCATTATACTTCCAAATTTATTTCTCTATTTTTTCCTTGATATTTTCATTCAATATATGCTCGTAGTAGTCCAAGTACTTATGGGTGGCAAGAACAACTTATTAACTGTAGGACTAAAATACTTCATTTATAAATAGAAAGGCACTGGAAATATTATAAATAATCTTCTTTGGCATGTTTGAGGGCTATGGAATTGTTTTTTAGAAGAGAATCCAACTTCTGAATTGCAAAGACTATATATTTTGTTTCTCCAATCATTTTAAATAGAGGCTTTAGAATTTTTTGCACTATAGACAGATAGGTAGGTAGGTATACAGACAGACAGACAGATAGAGAGAGAGGGAGGGTGGGAGAGGGAGAGGGGGGATTGACTTTATAGTGAGGTTATTTTAGCAACTCTTTCCCTGATAACATAATATTTAAGCAAGAGGTAATACATCTTACTATATTCTGTCTGAGCAAACCATGTAATTATAAACAATTAAAATTATTTAACAACTACACTACATGAGAAATTACTATTATTTGTTTCTTTGTTTCATTTAGAGTCATAGGACTCCATATTTATTTACAGAATGTATTTCTTCATCAAAGCCATCACAGTCTCTTCTCTTTTAGAATTTTTCTTTCTTTTACTCTGCCAACTGCTTCTCTTCTCACCACCTCTCTCCTATTAATCTTCTGCTCCACCTTCCTTATAAAAAAGTTTCCAATTAACCATTTACTTGCTTTAGTAGAAAGCTATCTATCATTTTATAATAAACATTTATCCTAAACATTTATCATAAACTTTTATGATAAAACAATTTTTCCTTGTAATATTTAGCACAGCCATTTAATATAACATTACAAATTCCAGAGGGAAAATGCCTTCACAAACAAAATATTGAAAATAATGAATTAAACAAATTGTTCAGTTTATGTAGATTCTTTCCAGAATCACTTTTCTTATTAAAATAATGTGCAGTTTCAGAGCATAATTCTGTAGCACTATTAGTTGATTTCTTCTCTTATTTTTCTCTTACTTCATTCTCACTAATCCATTGGTTTACTTCAGAAACAGAAATCTGAGCTACAGATGTTTCTTATTTCTACTTTAGCTCATAAAAATAATTCATTAGTTCATTCTTGCTATGATGGCTCACCTCTCCATCTTCTTGCACTCTCCAGCCCAGTTATTTTATTATTTGATTATCAGCCACTCAAAATGTTGATTATTGCAGGGGGAAATTCTTTTAACTATTTTACCTGGGCTTAGACATATCTGCGAGGTTCAAGGGAAACATGCATTTGGGTTACAAAAGGCAGAAAGAGGATGAAATAAGGTAACTTATTTCAGAGGGAGGGGGAGAGAGAGGGAGAAAGAAAGAACTGCTTCTTTATTATTATTTCTACATCACATTATTGCCAATTCACACTAAAACAGCAAGACCAGGACAAATGCACGTCACCTAACCTTTTATGTATTATTAAAGAGGTAGAACAAAAAGAAGCCATTTTCCAGCAGCTATTACACTGTCTAGTAATGTACACATGAAATAGTAGGTTATTAAACAGACATTAGACCTAAATGTATACATCATCTTCATGTAACCCATTACTTTAATAATGAAATAAACTTAAATGACAGAGAGTAGATTTATACGCCATTGCTGTTATAGACATAAAAACAGAGATGGGGGGTAGTTTAAGTGTTCCCCCCCCCACAAGGCCTTATTTCTGATGACATGAATTCTGTTCATGGAAATACAATTCAAATACAGAAAATTACTACTGTATATCTAACAGCTCATTTATAGCAAAAATCAGATTTGTAGTATTAGTATTACTCACTGGAGAAGAGCCTAATGCTAGGAAAGATTGAGGGCAAAAGAAGAATGGGACGACAGAGAATGAGATGGCTGGATGGAGTCATGGAAGCAGTAGGCGTGAGCTTAAATGGATGGTAGAGGACAGAGGATGGTAGAGGACAGAAAGGCCTGGAGGAATGTTGTCCATGGGGTTGCGATGGGTCGGATACGACTTCGCAACTAACAACAAGAAGTATTAGTGGAAAGAAGATGCCACTACAAAGGACACTTCAAAGAATAAAGTTATATTGTTAGAATAGAAGCAAGTTGTAAGTGGTATAACTCCTCAGTTGCTAGTAGTCCTTGTCTTATCATTATGTTATCCAATTATGATAAACACAGAGACAATTTTCTCTTTATTAAAGATCTTGCATACTCCCCTTTATTTACCGGTACTTGCATATCAAATTACATGCACCTTCTAACTCACAGAAATATCTAGCTTGGGGAGAAAAATAAAGGTAAACATTAGCATGGGCAATCTCTCTTTTAGCAAATTTAGAATTCTGTCAGATTTATTTGGCCAGTATCAACCACTAATAATTATTACAAAGCTTTGGCAGTCCTTATTTAAGGATAAACATGTGGTCCTGCTGACACTGCTGAATGTGAATTATCATTGGACCTTGTAGTCGTGGCTGTCGCAACATCCTCATGGTTATGAGACCACAGTTCTGGCACTTGGCAACTTACTCCCAAGTAGGATGGTTGCGGTGTCCAGCAATCACCATTCGCAACCTTCACTGCTAACTTGTAACAAGCAAAGTCAAAGAAGGTCAGAAATACGTTCATATGACATCATGTTTAAAGACTGCTCAGTACTCACTTAACGACAGCAACCCACAGAACTGCTGCCATAAGTCAGTGCAATCACATGACATTGTACTTTACAACTACCGTACAGTTGCTGGTCCCAAATACCATCATTAAAAGATGACTACCTGTATCTTTCTTGTCACTAGACCACAAACTTAAAACTATAGTGTTGATTTCTTCTGATGAAAATGCAGGACCAAGATAAAAATTCTTTTTAGGAAGGAAACCCCTTTTTCAGCCACGTTTGTGGGTGAACAGTATATTCTTTACTGACTAAAGCATTACAAATTTCATATCATCACCAGTGGTGGGTTCTAACCAGTGTTACCACCAGTTCTCTTCATTCACACGCTTTGTGCATGATCGCCGCTGAATGGGCACTCTGTGCATGCACAGTAGATAGTTTCCCAGCTGTAGCACAGCATACAGATCAAAACAAGCAATCTGCGCAAGTGCAGAGCAGTTTAGCCCAGCTGATAGGCGCTTTTTAGTGGATTGCCACGCCTCAGCTGGGCTAAACCGCTCAGAAATAAAGGAGAAAAATAAGATAGGGGTGGGTGGGTGGGC
>JANHFM010010490.1:57163-67498 GCA_032468115.1 Grayia smithii | reverse complement strand
ACTATCCATGTTTTTTATTGTGAGCCGCCCTGAGTCCTTCAGGAGAAGGGCGGCATAGAAATTTAAATAAAATAAAATTAAAATAAAATAAAATAAATACCGAGCTTCCCAAATGTTGTTGCCTCATGTAACCATTTGATAAGAACTGTAGCAAACATCTTCCCAGACATAACTAACAAATTAATTCCCCAATATAGTTTTTGCATTCATTACTTGTATTTTTTCTTTGTAATAGGGGTATAATTAATGATTTTTCTAATCAGGCACAGTTGCAGATTTCACATGTATTAAATAAATCACATATAAATGAGTCCATAAGTTACATACGTATTTTAACATTTTACCAATTACATTTACCTATACCAGTGATGGCTAACCTTTTTTCTATGCATCCCACCCCATGCATGCGTGCACGACCCCACTTCCGCCGTCCCCCGCTCCCGGCATGCGCTGCCACGGTTTTCTCTCTCCCCAGGCTCCAGAGCCTTTCTAGGAGCATGGGGAGGGTGAAAATGGCCTTCTCCACTCCTCCCGAGGCCCTCCGGAGGTCGGAAACAGCCCGTTTTCTTCTCTCCCCAGCCTCCAGAGCGTTTCTAGGAGCGTGGGGAGAGGCAAACAGGCCATTTCCAGCCTCCGGGGGGGGGGGCTCTGGGAGGGTAGGGAAGGCCTTTTTCACCCTCCTCAGGCTCCTAAAAAGGCTCTGGAGGCTGGGGAGATCAAAAAACCAGCCTCCCGGTCCCATCAGAAGTTGGCAAACGGGCTATTTCAGGCCTCCAGGGCATGGGGAAGGCCATTTTTGCTCTCCCCAAACTCCTAGAAAGGCTCTGGAGTCTGGGGAGAGAGAAAAACGGGCCTTTCCCACCACCCTGAGGCCCTCCGAAGGCAGGAAACAGCCTGTTTCCCTACTTCCAGTGGGCCCAGAAGGCCCGAAAATCAGCTGGCCGGTGCACGTATGTGTGCCAGAGCTGAGCTCTCATGCCCACCAATATGGCTATGCTTGCCACCTGTGGCATGTATGCCATAGGTTCGCCATCACGGACCTATACTGTAACTTTATCACTTTACTTCAACATTTTCACAGCATTTATGTCTTCCTTTCCATCTCTTTTCATCTCCATCACTCCCACACAAAACTCTAAAATACACTTTCCTGCATTCTCTTGATGAAGTTTCCTCCCAAATTACCATATTCTATCGCTTTCATTTTTAATTCCACTCACTTTACTGGAGGCTCTTTGCTAAACTCTCTTCACCTATTTCCAAAACAAATATTTCTCCTATTATCATTGCTCTACATATTCTCTGTTTTTGTTAATCTTAAGATATTTTGTCGTTTGACATTATTCAAATATATCCCCTCTATGCATGTCTATGTGTGCATGTATGTCCATGTGTTTGTATGTAAAATACAACTTTTTGTCATCCTTGATTTTTAAGCAACAATTCTCTTTTATGTGTATTTTTTCCTACCAATAGCTTTTTCAACTTCATTGCAGAAAGCAACTTTTGCCCTGCCCTTACTTTTTCATAGTTCTCATTAGCCTAATGCCACACACATCTGCAGCAGTTTGTAATCTAAATATTTTATTTTATTTCAAACAACTTCCACATCACCTTTTCTTAGTCACACTTTCCATCATTCTTTTGGGAAATGAATGTATCTTGCTAAGATGTTTATTTTCAGCTACAATGAAGTCCCAGAAAAATGCCTCTTCAATTTAAAGAGTTGCTGACAAGCATTATTTTGCCTTTAAATTCAAACCCTTCTATAGCTCCATCTGATATTCACATTCAATTTTCACTTATGCATGTATTGATTAAAATTTATAGCTTTGGGAAAAAAGAAACATGTTGTACAATTTCAGTTCATCTTTCTAACAATTTCCTCTATGTTTAATTTCAAGTTCACAATAATACAACACTAGAACTTTTTCAGTTACAATGGCTTTTCCAAACTTTTCCAATAAACTAGCCTTAAATAACATACAAGAAATAAAGACTTGTTTTCATAGAAAAACAACTATAATGTAAAGTCTTTCTTACATCTATATTCTTTTATGTGTTTTATAAGCATATATCAATGGAAACCTCCTGTAGTACCCGTTAGGTTCCTTTTCTTTCTTATTCTAACTTTAAAAAAAAAAGATTGGAATACTATAGAAAGCAAAGACTGAACTCAAGCATGTTCTTCTTCTTCCCAGATTGTTTCTGGTTCCTATTCCATAAGAGCCCTAGAGATGTTAAAATGACAGGTGGTTGGATCCCTTCACTTCCCTTTGAAATGTTTACAGCTACCAAGTAAGCAAAAAAAAAAAGTTTTATAATTTCTTACTTAACTGATATTTTATGACAAAATCATCCATACAATCTGTTTTAAATTTATATAACTATGTTTTAAAATGAAAATAGTTTAAATATAATGACTTTATAAGAAACCACCTTATGCTTGGTAATCCAATATTTCTTAAATTGTGTCCCAAAGAATATCAGTATTCCCCAAACAATTTGGTATTGTTCCATGGGCACCTTCAAAAATACTAAAAAATTACTATCTGTTCTTTCGACTTCATTTTCATGAAAGTGGATTATTTTTTGTACTCAGAACAAGGAAATCTAAATATTGACAGAATGAACAATTCTTATACTGTCACTTGACAGATGAAATTATATTTTTATTATACTACATATAAATTACCTTAGCTTAAAACAGAAAACAAATTCAAATACCTTCAGTATTACAGTCTTCTGATACCTTTTGAAGAACAGTCACTATTACTCCCATTTTACAATTAGGAACCTGAAGCTGCAAGATAGTGATTCTCTTAGGGCCACCATGCTCAGCCATAGACTTAACAGGGAATTGAACCCTATGCTGCAGGGTTCTGAAACAAAAATAACATTAAAAATGTGATGATCTCTTTTTTGCTGCAAATGTAAATACTTTTTCTATTGGCGTAAAACATTACCATTAAAAAAAGAATTTTTGCAACATTCAACCAAAGAGTTACATGAATAACAAAGCTATTATTCACAAAATCTAATCAATTGTGTTTGTCTTAGCTTGACTTTTAAATAGAAAAGTCAAATCAGATCTAGCAGCAGAGTTAGCAAAAAATTACTGACTCCTCAAAAAGTGTAAGAGAAATTCAACACAAAGTACATATTCTTCATAAACTACAGTATGTGAGGACATGGTGTGTGTGTTTGTGTTTGTGTATGTATATGTATATATAAAATATATCCATTTCATTTATATTTCACTTTTCAGCTATTTCTAATCAATTTAGAGTTGTTTAACATGAAAATGTGTATCTATTGTTGTAAAAATTTTCTCTCCAACTGTACTCTTTGTATGTTTTTTCCAGTTGAGCCATGCTTTTGAAAAGTATTTTCCACTGATGTGTTTCTCTGCATACTTTCCCCTAATAAATAAAATTCCCTCATAAACAGGTATTATTTTTTGAGTTGCAAAATACACTGCAAACTTCTAAAAAAGGGGGGGGGGGCTCACAGAATATTTTCATTATCATTAAAAGAACCAGGATAAATCAATCAGGATATGAAAATCACTTAAAACAAGTTGTTTCAGATCTTTGTCTGAATTTCTTTCAGTCCCCATCTCATGTGGAACTAAAAGTTGTTTTAGACTTAGTATGGTCAATAGGAGCATTTGGTAGCTAGCTGTAATTCTGTGCTATTTGATCCACAGGATTATACTGGTCTCCAAATCAGTGATAATCCACTTCCAAGAATCAATAAATTCTAGTGTATTATTTCTTAACAAATCAATGAAATCTGAAATATAGTTTTCACTGTTGTTACAGTTGATTTTAAAACTACAAATCAATCCTCCATAAAAGTAGACAACAAGCTGGCAAGACAGTTTGTGCAAATACAAATATATTAAAAGCCTACATACAATTATGTGGAAGGAAATCACTGGATTTAACTTAGTCTGCTCAAAAAGAAAGGGTTAACGGGAAAAAAAGAGGAAGTGGCTGAACACAGAATATTAGCCTTTGATAAAAGTGAAGTAACAAAAGTGCTATTGAATTTTTTATGAGGATGGTTTGTAGTAAAGGACACCACTGGAATTAAAATATAAGCTCGTGTGCTTACATGTTTGACTCCTGAACCTCAGGTTACAAACCAAAGATAGGATTCTAAAGTTATGTGGAAGACAGAACAGTTGACACTGGAGACAAGTGCAGAAGCAGCTTTCCTCCTATTATAGACTATTAGTAACAAATGGGTTTTTCTTCAACAATGGGTATGAGACATCTGCTCCCCTATACAATAAATAAATGGATTCCCAAGCAATTAGAGAAATTTCTTATCTTTTTAAACTAGATTGCTAGCATATACAGAAGTGATACAAAGGAGAAGCATTTCAAATTGTATAGGTTGCATTTAATAAATAAGTTACTTAAATCCTGTCCAATCTGATACAATTTGGAGTCTGTATTAGCTTCCAGGACCATAATCATGACGGTGACATGTAATTGAGAAGACTGTCTTTGTTACTCTGTATTGCATAATAAATGTATTCATTACTGATTCATAACAATACTGATTTTATTTTATAATATTTTACAAGATTTATTTATAATCTCTATTTTACATAATTCTTGCATCTAAGTGGCAGAAAAATTTTGACCTTGGATATTCAACTTCCTCTCGTATGGAAAGTAAATGAAAAAAAGTAATGAAGGTCGTAACTGAACATTAACAATGATTAAATAAGAGCTGATTTCTTATTCCTACCTTTCTGGTAAATTCTTAAAACATCAGTTCCATGTTCGATTGTCTATTTTGAGATTTATTTTTTCTTTGTTTGTACATTATGCAATTTTACACCTGCATTCCAGATTTTGTTTCTGCTAAACTATGCCAAATGTGAAACAGTGTAACACAATAGTTTCAAAACTAGACATATTTTGTATGCACCTCTGCTGCACTGTAATCTAAACCTAATACTGAACACTCTACCAATAATACTGCTACTATAAAGAATTAAAAACTCACTATCAATTTCTGTTCTTAGAAGGACACACCAACATTCTTACAAGCCAGCATCACCACTGCATTCGTATCTGCATCATATCCTCATCCCCCGCATCCATTCCACCCCCATAAAACAAAGAGGGCTCTAGTTATACTATCCAGGTATCTTCATCTATAAAGTCCATATTCAGCAGTTTTATGTTTTAAATACAGTCATCCAATCCACAAAACCCCACAAAGTTCATAACAGATTGTGAACTCACCGTACTAGTGAAATGTACATTATGACATTGTCAGTGAGGTTATCACTTTCATTACAAATTACCTGTTGCTAAGAAAGGTTATCATTCAAGAAGCAGCAATTATTAGATTTTACTAAGGAACAGATTCAAAATTTATTATTTCAGTAGGAAACAATGATTAATTAAAATGATAGTATTTCTGGGAAATTTTGTGCCAAGGATATCTATTGGTGTACTTATAACTCACAGCACTCCTCATGTTTGAAAAAAAGGTACGTTCCTCATCCCAATCATCTCATGTATTAGGGTGGATTGGCTCAAAGGAAGATGACTGAATTGTTTTATATCTAATTTTCCTCTCAAATAAAAGCCTTTTAAAATCAATCACATATATTGCCTTATATGAAGAGTCATTAACTCAAATATATCATTACTTGGATGATAAAAATGTGGACTGACTTTTACTACAGGAATGAATAGCAAATTAATAAACTCAGCAAAAAAACAACAACCCTGTATTATGAAAGCTAAGAAAGATGACAAAAAATAATTTAACTGTGACATTTCTCACTTGAGGCACAAATAACCAGGCTCAAATTATATTTTGAACTTAGTTTTCTAAAAATGGCACTGGTGTTCAGAAAGCTGGAAGGAAAGAGAAAAAGAGGACAACTAAAGGCAAAGCGAATGGACTCAGTTAAATGGCAAGTGATTCATTGGAAGACCTGAGGGAACAAGTTAGGGATAATACATGGATACAATCAACAACAACAATCAACAATAGATGTAATCCATCAAAAATCAACACTACTATATTATTGGAAGTAATTTTCCTACGAAGGCCAGCTGAAATATTTTAAGCAAATATACATTTTCTTCCCACAAACATATGTATTCATTATTTTCTATTCTTTGCTTAAATGATGCAACAAGCTTTTACATAGATTGTCATGTTTTTCTCATTCAAGTTGAAGGCTTTGTAAAAATTGCTTCAGATTAAAAACATTGTAGTATTCATATTTTTTAAAATGCCATTAAGCCACATTATTGTCAGACCTGGAAGCCTTTCGTTTCTTTCGTTGGGGGTGGTCCTCGGAAACCTGACATTTATATGGAATAATACATATGCAAATAAACATATAGTAGCCCTCCACTAAATGACTACATGAAGTCAGTCCATTCTCAAAAAAGCATGCTTTCCTGAAAACTATTTTTAATTGGACTATAATATTAATCAAGATAATTAAATTGGTATATGGCCCATCAAAAGCAGAAATAGCACCCTTATTAAAAACAATCATGCTATTTACAAACAACAACTTGCTGTACTGCTTCTCTGCACTCAAATAGCACAGAGTCTTTGGCTTCTAGAGAAAAGAAATAATTAAGGATTTTTAAAATAGCACAAGCAGAGAGCAGTTGTGTCATTCATGGCTACTGATGTCATACGTAATTTGATAGTCACGCACCTCACACTACTATATCAGACCTGCAGTTTAGTTGAGTAAAAGGAATTTGAAAATCTGAAATTTTCAAATGCTAGACAAGCAACAGAAGCAATTTCATCTTGAAAAGAGACCTGGGAATTTTGTTCAACACTACATTTATCATGTGAAAAAAAAATCATCTGAATCTGGAGTGAATTATGTAATGTTTCACACAGCCAATTCATATTGCTTCTCGGAGGATGGTCACATCTCTGAACAGTGAGATCTAAAATATAATGAAATAAAAACTGAATACATATATTTAGACTCACAAGTACCAAATTATCAAACAGTCTTATCTTCACAGCTACGGTACTCTCTTTCTTTGAATTCATAGAGATTTCTATGATAGAAGTACTGAACACGCTACCAGTAATAGTGCTACTATAAAGAATTAAAAACTCACTATCAATTTCTGTTCTTACAAGGACACACCAACATTCTTACAAGCCAGCATCACCACTGCATTCGTAACATAGAATTGATAGATTTCTATGAATCTCTTTCATAAGAGTTCAGAAATTTTCTTCAAAAACAATGAGGCATCCCAGTTAAAAACTCAGCCAAAGGAGAAATTCAAAAAAGCGCATGCTACTATATTTCATGACTTTTTAAAATATTTGATAATATATACCTCTGCCTAGTTTATCAGCAGATTCATATACTGTGCTCAGGGAGAAGATAGCACTTCATAGGTATTTTTATTTTAACTAACAACAGCCTGCAAATAGAATCTGTATTTAGACAGATCACCATTTGTAGAATCAAGACTACTTATTAAGCAATCTACAAACAAGATAAATTGGAATCAGTTAAGATTGATATTTCTGTTTGGGTATGGTCAACACTTTAAAAGATTTTTGGAGTGGGCAGCCATAATAAAATTAATTAATAATATCATGTAACATTTTTCTTTACATAATTTTTACTGTCTCTGGTACTCACAAATATTTCTGAAGCACAGAATAATGTAAAAAAGTTCAGCTGATAAGAATCTTTATACCATCATAATTAAACTAATCTGATTGGTTGAAGCATTATAACAAACAGTAATTTGCACCAATCAAAGAGTAAAGCCAGTCAGTAATGATATACTCAGAAAGTAGCCTCTTTTATATCTCAGCAATTAAAATCGTATATACATTTCAGCAAACATCATGCTGAATTTCTAGCTTCTACAATTAAAACATCACTTCCTGTTAATTTTCCACTATCATTAACTTCAATCAATCTACTTTATTTCTCATTTCAGTGTTTCCTAAACAAGATAAGAACAGGCAAACAATACTTAAATATAATACAGAGAGGATGTGCATTTTTGTAACACTGCATTTTTCATAAACCTCTTTATCTCTTCGTTTCAACATTATGTTCATAGAAAGATCTGCTAATTGCACTTACAAACTTTTATTGATTGCCACCACTTAGATATTTGGTTGATGAATAAAAGCTATGATGCTTGATCTAATCTTTCATTTCCTGTATCTCATTAAAAGTTTATAAAATTGAGTGTTAAAATATTAAAATATAACATAGTACTGTATAATTCTCAACTACTAGCCTGTACACTTGAATGCCAATTGTCAGACATGACTGGATTTGGAGTATAGAAAGTTGATAGTGTCCAGATCATAGATGCTATAGTCCCATGTTTTTGTGCTATATATTCTGGCTTTGGTTTTCTATTTTCAATTAATTTATTTGGATCCAACATTTCTAAAATGCAAAATAGGCTTTCCTTTAATGTGTAATTTTTCTCTATAGTATTAATACAATTATTAAGCAACATAAACTGCACGGTATCAGTAATGTAAAACTAAATATACCTGACAAATTATTTATTTAATTCTGACTTTTTAAAAAATCACGAGCCAGGTTTCTAAGTAAACTTTTTCAAACTTGTAAGAATATTAAAACCACAATAATAGATTTAAACAACTTTAAGAAATCAAACAAAAATTATATCAGATGTATTATATAGAAAAATAATTCCTAATTTAATTAAAGGGAAGGTGAATAGATAAATCTTCAGAGTCCATCCAATTGTACAGTAAAGGGTAAAGGTCAACTGAATAAAATTCTGCAAGTAGATGAGTCAGTTTGCCTTTGGGAGGCTTGCATAGTGCAGAGAAATTATAATGAATTCTAAAAAAACATATTTTTCACTTTAGAATTAGATAATATCCAGAATGACATAAGGAAGCATTTGTACCCAGTCATTTCATGATATAGAAAATCACAATGACATTGATCCAAAGGATAAAATAGGTACAACAATATATTTTAATGCAGTTGTTTTCAACTTTTTGTATAAGTGCCATCAATCACTCTGTCAAAGATATTGGGTTCTGCCATGACAGAGGCAAAAGTCCACTGTTTCCAATGTTTACCAATATATGTTTTTAGGCATTCTGTGATTATTTTTATCATTTATAGTAAGTTTAAAGATTTTATTAAACTTTTTATAATTTACTATGGTTTTCATCTGGACTACTTTTGTCCCAGCTATGACACAAGATCACTGGAGGATCACTAACTCTAATGAACTGACAAGGAAAGCGTTATTTAAATATATTATTGCATATAAACTTATAGTGAACCAGTCCAATTCTGCAGTTCATTTTTAAGATTATGATTCTTTTGTAACCCAAATGTAAATTAGTACATTTATCAATAAAACAAGTTCAATTGTTTCAGCATAAAGGGCTCTGGTTTTTAATTGAAATATCAGAAAATGGAGGTAGTAAACAATTACATCTTTATGAGATATGGTACTTGTTTTCCTCTAGAACAGCTGACCCTTTCAAGCAACACATTCTATTCCTAAAAAGTACAGAACAATACAGTAATTCATATCAAAAGAATTACCAAATAACTCTTTATTTATCCTAAAAGCCGTGCAGAAAAGTACAGCTTGTTCTCAACCAGTGCAAACTAACTGTTCCAAAGCAGTATCACCTTAGGGCTTGACAGCTGAAACAAAGCACAATATATTCAACACAATGTTATCTTGGATGGTTTAATAAGACAGATCACTGGCCTGTTTTGCTAACTCGAGATATTGATGTGTGAACTGGGCAGGACATAGTGGGTACCCGTCCAATTGCTACAACTCTACTACCTCCTGAGGAGTAATTCACTCAGTCCCGCAAAGGGGAATGGAGTTTTGTTTCAGTCTACGAGATTTCAAGGTAAAGCCCCTACCTACACCCAAGTTGGCTTTACTTTCTGAAACAAGGACATCTCTCTCTCCCTCTCTGCCTGGCCAGCTAAGCACCAAAAGCGGAGCATAGTTCATTTATTCCTTTTTTTAACACCAAATCCCCTCTTGTCTTCAAACTCATCTCCGGAAGCTTCCGAAATGAGGTCAATTTGAGAAGGAGCCCAATGACTTGGCGCTGGCTGTCATTTCTCAAATCAAGCCCTGCTCCCCAATCCCAGATTTAAAGAGGATGGTGGAGAAAAGCTCTAAATTTTAAATCATAGTGAGCGTTACTTCTACTATTGCTTTTACAGCGTCAAGGGTTCCTTCCTTCCTTCCTTCCTTCCTTCCTTCCTTCCTTCCTTCCTTCCTTCCTTCCTTCCTTCCTTCCTTCCTCCCT
>JANHFM010010490.1:24643-35182 GCA_032468115.1 Grayia smithii | reverse complement strand
GAGAGAACAGAAACTAAAGCATTGGTATAGTTATATTTGCCACAATATAATATTATATTGTGACAAAAATATCCAGATCTTGTTCATCTCTCTTATATGAAACATCCTTCACTAGAAGGCAGTGAACATGAGACTTTTGTGTTGACAAACCCTGCATGCTACCAAAGTGAAATTATGGGCCAGACTATTACCATGAAGTTGATGGTTCATCAACTCACATTTTCAAATCTTCATCTGGATCTTGTCCAAATGTCCCGAGAGCCAAACACCAAGAATTCCTTACAATTATTATGCTGAATCCCATGAGAAAGAATAAATGAGAAGTTGTAACTGAAGCATAATTTGAACAGCAGAAATAAAAATGTGTCACCTTCCCTATTTGGAGATTTACTCAGAAGCTTAAAGCAATGTTTGGTGGGAGGTAAATTGACCTCAGTGGACTGATCTCAGAGCAATTTGATCTTTCTGTATCATCCCAGGGTAACATGCAGGTGTACAATGGCTAGGATATGGCGACTAAGGCTCCACTCTTGGGGCTGCCAGCATTTCCAGCTGGTTGCAGCTGCCAACGTGCAGGATTCTACTAAACAAATAACAATGATTTTGCAAGCCAGAAAATTGCCCTATTCTGGATTAAAGATACAGTGTACGGCAATATGCTTAGCAATTCACCAGTATTAAAGGATGAGATGTTTCCAAACAGCATTCTTCTTAGCTGATAATATTCATTCACTAACAGGTGCAGAAACAGACAATAGTTAGCTAAATGTCACATGTGGCCTTTTCAGAATATTCTAGTCAAAGAAGGAAAGTGAATGGCAAGATAGAAATAGCTCTCAGAAATAATTACATAACAATCACTTTGGATTCAATATGTAAACATATTTTTTCATACTTCTGTGTTATTCTAAAACCTCATTACATGGTCTCCTCTCCAAAACAGAAAGAAACATGCACGTAAAAGTTTCAAGTGAAGAATGGATGCTTGAGCTGTTGACATTCTGAATAATATCCCATTCAAGATTACACAGGACAAATTTATCCTAAATATCCTTCAAAGGATCAATCTGTCCCTTGGATCTCACCCAAGTATACCTTGGAGTTCACGTATAAGAATGCATTCAATTGTTTCTTGGTTCACTATGACTATCATTAAGTATTGTTCCTTATGATTCATGACAAATGTATCTTTTCTTTTATGTACACCAAGAGAGTATCCACCAAGACAAATTCCTTGTGTGTCCAATCACACTTGGCCAATAAAAAATTCTATCTATTCTAAAGCATAAAACCATTTTTTTTTTGCTGTAAAGCACTTGATTAAAAACCATATTAATTACCTTTTCAGGAAAGCCACAATGTAACTATAAAGTGATTGAATTAAATAATAAACAACAGAGAACAACAGATTTACAACTTCCAGTTCAATAAAATGATTGGGCAACTTCAAGACAAAGCAATAATTTTAATAGGATTCTGTACTATATTTATTTTATTAGATTTTTATCCTATGCACCTCTTATATGAAATATGCCACAAATTAATTCTAGATTAGGGAACTAGTTTAACAGTTTGCATACGCAAGGTAAAGAATTAATGATATTTGTATTATATCAGGTACTATACAAGTAACATATATTGTTGTTACTTTCCAAAAACAACCGAGCAAAATAGAAGTTCTTCTTGATGCATTTCTTGGGAATTAAAAAAGTGTTCATTTGGACAAACAGATGGTCATCATAGCTTTTTTTTTTTAATGGATGCTTCTTGAGCCAAGTATTATTCCCAGATCTTTCTTGTTCATTTAGGTGAAGAACTCTATCTTATGAATAATTAAGCAGGCCTAAACCCATTGGAATTGCTGGATTTACCTAACCCAGCCAAGGGTTTTAGCTTTGGGATCTGAAGCATGACGACTTCACTATGAAGACAGGAAAAAACAGAAATATGTACAAATGCTGGAAATATCAGCATCCCATTCCTTTCAAATTGTTGTTTTCTATGATGATCTATGGGGAACTGCGTTGGACCTGGCTCACAGTTAGCACAGATGGAGCTCTGTACTATACTGTATCCTGCACATGGTGGAAATTCTTCTGAATTCCTGCCAACTGTGCTTAAAGCAGCCATAAACTACAGATAGTACCAGATAAACTACCACATAAAAGCTTGGCTGATCCTTCAGATTCATCAGTAGTAAATTATAATAACATAACTTCTCCGTAGAGTCTTCGTTGGGTGGCAGTCAAGTTTTGTAAATGACAAACAATGCTTAAAATTAAGAAATCACTGAACTTCTGCCAGACTAGTGATTAAAAGACTTTTGTTCCTTGTCTTTATTGGCAGATTTTTAAAAAAGGGACATTTAAACAGAAAATTGTGAAAAACATTCTTGCAAGATGCTGTGGAATGAATCTGTAAGGAGCTACATTTCGTTAGATCAGTGTTTCTCAACCTTGGCCACTGGAAGATGTGTGGACTTCAACTCCCAGAATTCCCCAGCCAGCCAAGGTTGAGAAATACTGCATTAGATGGAGACATTTGTTAAGAGAATATTATTTGGAAAAAGGATGTTGCTGTCGTTACCTTCACTTTAATCACTTTCTGAATATAAACTCAGCTAGGTGGCAGCACCTAGTTGACCTTGACTGATCTTGGAAAACTAAGCTAGGTCAGGTTTATCTGGTTTATACAGGAACAAAGGGGACAGATAAAGAGATAGAAAAGGAGACACAATTTAGGAGGAGGAAATAGGGTCATTTAGGGAGGGATAAATCTGTCTATCAACCATTAGATTGATTGATTGATTTAATTTGTCAAGAAAAACTAAAGAGATGTCAGTCAATAGTGTCAGCCTTACTATAAATGACAGCTATTGAAAAGAATCTCAAGATTCTCAAATACTGAGATTAGAGGAATTCTAGCCATCTTATCTTGAGATCTATGACTCTATGGTTAGAATTTCTCTAATCTTAGTATTTTTCTAGAAGATTGTCTTATATGTAGTGGACTATGTTTTAAAACTAACAAAGGCCATTACTATATGTTGCTCATTTGTGACTGTGTAACACATTCCATAGAGGCAACAGAAACATTCATTGGCAAGAAAATTGTTGAAGAACTAATGAAGTCTGTCATATTTAGTTGCCTTAGATATTATGTGCATACCATGTATTTCCTCAGTCAGGTCTATCTGGACGGCACAGCCATTTATAACAGAGTTAGGATGAATATGTAAAACAATTATAAAGACATTTTAAAAAGAAACCATGAAATCAAATAGGTAGATTAAAACTCAAAGTAGAATAAATTTCTAGCTGTCAACAAGCTTTTGAGTACTTAAAAATGCCTTGACAAATTGAACTAGCCTTACAAGGATTATATTACAGTCAACCTTTTTACGTTGTGTATGTAGTTATTTCTGCAGTTGGACTATAAGCAGTCCTCACATAAACTTACTATGATGGACATCATTCAGTCTTGTTTCTGTCTAAAAACTGGTCCCCAAAGTATGAGTACTATTGAAAAAGAGGCATGTGCTTTCCAGTGGGATATCAAAACACTCAGTCTATTTGTGGGGAAATTAAAATGATTACTGATCCCCAACCATTTACATAGATTTGGCAAATGAAAGAACGATTTTACAAATTCCTGATAATATAGAGCTGCTTTTCCACCCATCCTCAAGCTGGAAAAATAGATTTGCTGATTTTCCATCATGGTATCCAAAAGATTCTGAACCCCAGGAACTTTGTCCCGCATTAAAAATTAAGATTATACCAAGAAAACGGGCTAAAATGACTCAAAATCAACCCAAAGAAAACTCTTTCGAGGCTTTTTTGCTTTGTGTTATAATCCCTCTGTTCTTCTTTATCGCCTTTATCTGTTTCTCCTTTCTTCTTGTACAACTCCATGACTTTTTTTTAATAAACAACCTTAACGAAAGAATCACAGGACAAAAACACTGCATCTGGGTTCAGATAAAGTACGTTAATCCAAAATAAGCAGAGTGATCAGGTCTACGACATTGCACAATTCATTGGGAGCATATCACTCTCCACAAATGCAGGCAATTGTCTCGCTGCAAGACAACGTGTTAAGAGAAATGCAGGAAAATATCAGGGCCCTGCTATGCTTCTGAATGCAAGCACAAAAGTAATGTCCTCTTATACCGAGGATGATTGCCACTCACCACTTCTTAGGAAGTGCCCTGCATTACAGCCAAAGCTGCCATGATCCTTAGTGAAAGCATCTCCCTTGACAGCCATAAAATAACTCCTGTTAAGTGGGAGAAGCCATTAATTGTTCATAATGAGGTTCCTTGCTACTTAATTCCATTCTGATTGTAGTTTATTGAACCAAAAGGAAGGAAGATTAAATTGTTTAATGGATTGTGTCTAGTTTTGTCTTTTTATGATATGTATTTTATGTTATACAGCAAAATGAAAGCCATTAGCTGACAAATGAGGCATGTAAAGCAAAGAGATGCTAAAGGAAATTGAGAATTGGTATTTGGGTCCAGGATGCTTGAGTTGTATGATAGATGCCACTGAATCAGGTCTTCCATTCAGTTGCAAGGAGGATGAAGGCAGACAGGCACATCTGGTGTATTTTCAGCACATTGAATATTTAAGATAAAGCTTATAATCTAAGGCTGGGTTTCTCAACCTTAGCAGCTTGAAGGTGTGTGGATTTCAATTCCCAGAATTCCTGACTGGGGAAATTCTGGGAATTGATGTCCACACAGCTCTAAGAGTTTCTCCTCACTGTCTGCTTGTCTCCCTCACACCAGAATTGGCAAGCAGTTGTTCTTAGAGCAGTGTTTCTCAACCTTAGCAACTTTAAGATGTGTGGACTTCAACTCCCAGAATTTCCCAGTTGAACTGAACTGGGTGTCAATTCTCAGTAAAGCCTAGAGGGACCTAGAGACAATTGCCTAAATGACATAAGCAAAGTTGTGCTGTCAGATTACAAGCATGGCCCCTTCCAAGCAAGTGTACAGTGTCATAGGACATGCATATACAAGGGGCTGAGATTTGCATTGAGATGGCACAATCCTGCTTTCATCATTTGCCATCTTGCAGCTGCCCCAGCAATGGCCATACTCCCTGGATATTGCAGGAGTTGAGCTTCTCATACCTGAAGGACAGTGAGGTGGGGAGAAGCTGGGAAGCTTTCCTTGGGCCAAGTTCTCTGCCAGTCTGGGTTGAAAGCTCTGGCAGCTTCTAATCTTTCTCAGCTCCGGTTTTATCTTCTTTACTGCTAAAAAACAAAAAAACAAAACGGATATGGATATGGATACATTAAAAAAAAAGAAAAGCACTCCCAGCCTACTGTTGATGCTGTGTTAGTTATACTAAGAGTCACCTTTTCAGAAAGTCCTCTTTCAAAAGTTATTTGAACTGTCAGAATATGTCGGTTTATATTCTCAGCTCTATAGTCTAGGTAGGATTTCCAATACCAGCTTCTAGGCTCTTTTGTTTCATTTTGCTATTGTTTTGTCCTTATCTTAGAAGTCTGTCAGGGAAAAAAAGAAATATTTACAAGAATTGTTTTTTCAGATCCAGAGGGTCCCTCAAAGAAAATAGAAATGCACTGCCCTCAAGCATGCTCAGAGCGTCTGTTACGTAAATGACCCTGAAGGATAGAATATCCACATATGTTTACTCATCACTTTTATCTTTCAAGGAAAGCAATTGTTATGTAGAGTTCAGAAGAAAACTAAAAAAGTAACCCAAAGTAATTAAAAGCATGAGATAAGCAATAGAGATAGTTAAAGCCAGCTTACATTCCTTCTAATCTTCTAGCTTTGCAATCCATTCTTATTTCCATCACAGCTACCACATTGCTTTGTATGGTGACTTTTCTTCTGTCACTTCATTTCTCTCTTTTTCAGGATTTCATGAACTCCAACCAATGCCAACTTCTCAGTCTTCCTGTTCCTCTTAGCCCTTTCACAGTTTTTAAAAAACATTTCATTCACAATCACATCCTCAATTATTATCTCAATAAAATAAAAATGAAATGAAATCTTATTCATATCGATTTTACAGAAGTCAACGTTGAAAAAAAATCCAGCCACATCAAGGTACTTTGCTTATACTTGGCAGTTCTGTATTCAGTCCATATTCGTACAGCTTCTGTTCTTGCTTTAGTACTTTAAGCGCCCTACTACTCCTTATGGGTTTTTAACTTTCAAATTTAACTTTTGTGTCTCTTGTCCCTGACATATGCAACTCTCAATTCCAGATAACAAAAAACGACTGTGTTTTTGCTTATTTCAATATTTATTCCTGGCAATAGTCTGTATGTTACTACCTTTCTATCAGCTTTTCTGTATCTTAACATTTCTCCATTCATCCTTCCATCTTTAGTAAACATTCTAAAAAGGTACACAGATTGTTTGTTTTCCTTGATTGCTTTTTATAGATAACTTGCAATCCAGTCCATTTGCTCTGTCTAAAACAAGTACCTTGGGTTTTTTTTAGGATTGATATTCTTCATTGCAACACACAGTCTGTCTGACATTTACTGCAAATAATCTGGGATCCCGGCCATGAATTTTGTATATACCACATTCGTACCCCAGAGAACCCTGTTATAGCAATATTACAAGCATTTATGATACTCTAGCCCATAAATATAGAAAACAACTATTGGGACATCAGATTCTTTTTATGTATTTGCTAGTGATTCATTTGCTCCTTGTGTCATTTATTTTCATGCCTGGTTTACTTCTACCTTATATTGCTCTTATATTCAGCAGCCAACTACTTAATGCTATCAATGCCTTTTCTTTAAATTAACCAATAAATAAACTTTCTCGTGCTTTTTGAATGATTGGCTAAAGGGAAAAAATCTGGTCCACATATCTCCTGCTCAAAATAAACCCACACCAGATTTCTCGTTATCTCTTGTACTATTTTGATTACAATTCTCCTAAATTGCCTTACAAGCTAATTTATCATCATTTTCATCTTTCATTCCACTCCCTCTATTGGAGGCTCCTAGTTTAACCTCTTTAGCCACTCCCAAACCAATTATTTGTTTGCATTACAATTGCTCTACCTTTCCTCTGCTTCCTTTAATTGCAGCTATTTGTTGTTCCCTATGATTACATTATATTTATTTGTTTGTTTGTGTCAAATATGTACAAGATAACAAGTATAGGTATGACCATAAACATAAACAAAGGAAGTAAATACAAATAAATAGGGACAATAATACAGGGACGGTAGGCACATTGCTGCGCTTATGCATTATATGCAACTACATTATATGCAACTACATTTTCTCTTTCTCTACAGCATGCAGTATTTTAGCCTCAGTTTTGCAGCAATCATTCTCTTGTATGCATTTAACTCATTTACAGCTCCTCCAAACATCCTTTTTCATACTTCACTTCAGTATAAATCCAGATACAAAACAAAATTTTGCCACTTTTTTTTTTCATTTTACATATTCCATGCAGCTTCCACAGCTTATTTTCCTTATGTTTCATTCATTCTGCTGGGTGATTAATCCAACTTCTAGCATTTTTTAAAATACAAGAATCACACCCTTTCTCTCTACAATTGATCTGTTTACAATGTAGTTTATCTCACTTATTGTCTTTTCTGAAAAGTCATTTTTATCCCTATCAAATAAAGGACTTATCCTTTCATTCTATTGTATTCTTCAATAATTCTCTCAATCAAATCAAATTCATTGTTTTTAGATTCATTCCTTTGTTTTTAGATTCATTCCTTTAGATTCATTCCATCATTCCTATGTATGAATATGAATAGATATTTATTTTATATTTATTTTTATATGTCAAGCATATATAAGATAACAAATAAAAGTATAAACATAATTAGAATACATGAAAAGAGTAAGAGTAAAAATGAATATTTCAAACTACATGTTCAAAACACACACCTTTTTCTAAGCAGATGCTTACTATTCTCAACTATTTTTGGGTTTCTAAATGGCAAAATCAGTTTTTGTATATGTTCTCTTCTCATTCCTTCATGTCATCTTGTTTTTACTTTGACAGTAAAAATGATTAATCAGTAGAACAACTTGCCTCTTGGATTTGCATCACTGGAGGTTTTCAAGAAAAGATTCGACAACCATTTATCCAGGATGGAATAAGGACTACTTCCATGGGCTGGGATTTGGACTGGAGTCACTAGACCTTCCAGGTCCCTTTCAGTCCTATGACTCTATGATTTCGTGACCTCTAGAATATTTGCTGGCCTCAAAATATACTAGTTCAGATCTATGATTCTATGATTCATCTAACAGTATGTTTTCCCTAATCACATTCATTTAGAATGTTGTACAATGTTCTTCAAAATTCATATTTGATTTTTCTATTATCATTTGGTGGAACATAATGTAGGAGAAACTGATTAAATGAGTTAACCACTGGTTAAACAAGAGAAATAAAGGAAAAATTCTGTGTCTCTGTGTCCGTCCAGTTTTAAACAACCTCTGAGGGAAATTTGTGAGAAGATTTTTTTTTACTATAGCATTCAAATATCGCCAACCTAATGATTCCTATTTTAATGTGCATTGACCACAATCTATGTGACACTATTTCATACTCTCTGGCTTACACATTAACTCTTACCTTCATAATTAAACCAGTTGTCTGTATTCTCAACTCCACCATACAAGATTAGACCAACTATTTTTTTTAAATTCCAGTCCTATTTTTTAAAGAAATAACTCAAAGTGATAAGCAAGCCTAATATTCTTCCCTCCTCCTATTTTTTCCTCAAACAACAACCTTGCAAGGTGAATTGGGCTGAGGGAAAGTGACTAGCCCAAAGTCACCCAGCTGGCTTTCCTGCCTAAGGCAGGACTAAAACTCACAATCTCCTGGTTTCTAGGCTACAACCTTAATCACTAACACCAAACAGGCTGTGGATCCATGATTGATTATACTGCTTTTATATGCCCTACATAGGTATATAATCCCATGGCTAATGATGAATTAATCAAAATACAATGTACCATTCTATTAGTTAAATGGTTTTGGATCTATATGAATAGAATCCCTAGAAGTCTTATTTTGCTGACAAATGTTGATAATTTTTGGCTAAATATTAAAGCAATATTAGATAGGAAAGCATAATTACTTTGGAATGTTAACTCTGAATTGCCCGCCTTAGTGGCAAATATTAATACAAAGTTAAGTTATAACTGTTTTAAATAAAGATTAAATTAATGAAAGATTAGCAACGGCAATTTGAATTACCCACAAATTATTTGCCCAAAATATCTTGCTATAAGACTACTATAACCACAGAGATATTTCAGATGTTTCTTGGTTAGGCTAAGTACCATCTATACTATATAATTTACTATCAAATCCTAAATTCATTAAAGTAATAAAATATGTCTACAGGCCACTCTTATTAGTCCTGAAACAGCAATCTTCCTGTTTTCATGCTGAATATATTGTAGCTCTCACAAAGAGCACATCTATACAATCCTGTTCCACATTAACTATGTTTACATGTGCCCAATTTCACATGTTTGTTTGGTGTCCATCTGTTTTCATGGACATACTCATTCATACATATGTTTAGAATTAAAAGGTACGGTTTCGTTCTCAAATCATCCTCAGCTTTGGGTGACTTTATGGACATTCCCATATAGTTTTCTTGGAAGTCATTTGACATAACAAATTTCTGTTTTGTTCTTGTTTGTTTGTTTGTTTGTTTGAACTCCCAATCTAATCTACAGTGCTGGTGTTTCTTAGTGGCCTCCCATTCAAAATGTGTCATATCTGATTTCACTTATGTTTGCAAAATCGGCCACGGTTAGAATTCCAGCCTACCCTTATGGATTTTTTTTCTTGCTGGAAAATGAGCATACAGCGTAAGGCAGCTTGCTTCCTTTACAGGATTCAGAGTGATCAAAAGAAAGACACAGTTTCTTTCTAGAGTGCAGCAAGAATTTCTAGCTAATCCAATCTGACAAATCCTGTGAAATGCTACATCCCAGAGAAAGAAACGGAGAATGAAATAATACAAAGAAAGTGGAGCTGTTATCTGTAGATTCATAATGGGTTGGGTGCAGAGGAGAAACAATAACACAAACAGCCACCGGCACGATAAACCAGAAAACTCCCCTTTGCTTTCTAACCAAAAGGCAGATATTTTTCTTCCATTTCAAAGGTTGGCCTTGAGCTCTGGGCCCTGGGGAAGATTTCTTTTGAAGAACAGTAACAATGAATGAGGAATAGATTTCATTTGAATATTTGAAAGATTATTTTGAAGTCAGCGAACTCCCTGACAGAACCATAACTCTGTTTCTCTTCCAGGCAGCAACTCTCTTGGGGTGAGAAATCTGCTCAGTCAAAATAGGGAGAGCTTTCCAGATGGAGCTGGTTGGATTGAGATATGAGCCTGCTCAGAAGAGAAGAAATGGTCTCTCTCCCTCCCTCCCTCGCTCCCTCCTTCCCTCCCTGTGTGTGTGTGTGTGTGTGTGTGTGTGTGTGTGAGAGAGAGAGAGAGAGAGAGAGAGAGAGAGAGAGAGAGAGAG
>JANHFM010010488.1:0-10984 GCA_032468115.1 Grayia smithii | reverse complement strand
TAAATACCCTCAAATTAAAGCTGACAGTCTGCAGTTAAAGCACATTGTGTTTGTTTCATTCCAAATCCATTGTGGTGATGCATAAAGCCAAAAATATTAGAATTATATCGATGTCCCAATATTTCTAGACCTGACTGTATATCCAACTGGAACTTCATGATGAACATGTCTCCCCTGCCAAGTAATCCACCGGTTAATGACTCCTCTTTTATTTAAATTTCTGGGGCACTCTGATAGCTTTTATCTGCACTTTTAAGTAATCCAGATAAATTTATTTCTCTAAAGCTAGCAAAAGTTTGCTACCTTATAGGTAAGCTATTAGTAACCAACAAATGGTTGCTAATAATTCTTGTTGTTATGGGATGGTTTTGGGTTGTTTATTATATTGATTGTATTTTTATTAAACAATGATTAAAATAAAGCTCACTCATTCACTCGCTCACTCTGTCTGTCTGTCTGATGCCTGCCTGTCTGTCAATGGGAACTTGAGCCTTGCTAGAAGAAGCTGATTACCCAAAGGCTCACCATGCTTGTCTTTCCACAGGCAGGTCTAGTGTAGCAAAGCTGGCAAATGACAACAATTCAGTGAGGAAGCCAATGGTGACCCACTAAGTTTGCCTTGATCTCATTTGAAATTAAACCAACCGCTTCCTTCTTCCATCCGTGCCCTTGTTTTCCCCAATTTGAGCTTCCTGTGATGTTTAATTATAAAACCTGTCAGGTACGTATTTGTTCATTGTGTTGGAAAGGGGGAGATTTGCATCTTCAGTATCACTTATTGCGTGTTAATTAACTGTGGCTATTCCTCTCCTTGCCCCTACCCCCAATTAAAGATAACATCAGTCAATAACCTGAGAAGCTCTCTGGGGGACTTTCAATCATGGTTGATGTGCCGGAACTTTTGCCTTCCTGCTGGATTACTTTATGTCACCTCTCGTGCCTCAAACAAACAGGACCAAAATGGCAAGTCAAAACAGCATTTCATAGGCAAAGTGGGTAACTCAATGAGCAGGAAATTAGACATCTTTGGCTTGGGCACAGTTTCCAGCCCCACTGTGCTTCAAGTGTCGTAAATTTCAGAGTTGAATCATTTGAAGTGGTTGAACTTGTTTTTGTAAGGTGAAGAGTGTCTTTGTTGGGGGAAGGGAATGATTTTAATGGGAGGGAAGAAGGGCCAGAGTCAAGCCCTAGGAGTTATAGTTAAAGGGCCAAATGAAAGACCAAGGTGAGTGTCCATCTTTGTAAGTTATTGTTTGTTTGTTTGACTATTTAATCAATTTCTGCCAACGTCATGACGTTCTGCCAACATCATGGGTAACTCGGGGCAGCAAACAATGTCTAGAAGCTGCACCTCAGCCCTAAGAAGAAGAAAATGGCCAACCACTTCTGAAAATCCTTGCCAAGAAAACTTCAGGGACCTGTCCAGAGTATTGAATATAATTGAATGGAAGAAAAATGTACTTATGTATCTTAAATAATTATCCACTGCTTTAGTATTTATTTATGCCCTGCACCAATGTTGTATAAGAATCACCACTCTTATGGTGACTAGGCTTGATGGCATGGCTACTTATTACATGTTCAGTTCCACTGAAATTAAAGTGGGGCTAACTATGTGGCAATCCATCAACATTAGATGAACAAAAACTCAACCATTTGAAGAACTGTAACACGTGAAGCAACCACGGACATACAGTACCCACATATCTGCTTTACTCTCTGCAAAGGTACCTTCAAGCTGAATTTCTCCACAGCTTTGACAGCTATGCTTTAGAGCAGTTTCTGGAAGGGGAAAGAGTTTGCATGCACTTGCCATCCTTCTTCCCTGATTAATTTACTAACTGTGAAAGCAATGCCCAGATCAAACAGATTAATAAAGTCTGATCAACAGCGTGTAATATCAGAGTGAACAAAATGTCTTACAAGTCTCTGAAACTGTCCAAGCTAATAATTTCATTACCATGATGATTAGGAAAATTGGTGGATCCCCTTGCGTTTTCATTGCTTTAATAATGAGAGGAAAAAAAAATAATGACTTTGCATTCATGGAGCACTTTCTATCTGGGCAATTCTACTCAGATAAGCCTTTGAGTAATTCCCTGCTACAGATTTTTTTTATCCTAATTAATCGATGGCATGGTGAAGTGTAGGAAGGTTTAATGGCATCAGAGACACACACTACAAAAGAGCTGTTGTTCAACTGCCAGGGTTATATGAATATTTTCATTTTAAAGGTTAGTACCTCATTCCTTAACACTGCAGATTTCTATAGCGTGGGGAGGAGGAGGAGGAGGAGGAGGAGGAGGAGGAGGTGGAGGAGGAGGTGGAGGTGGAGGAGGAGGAGGAGGAGGAGGAGGAGGGATCCTAATAGCTTCATCTATGATGAGGCAAGCCTTGTAGGATTTTTCCTATAGAAATGCTTAAGAAGTATATTAAGATGTATTAAGAGGAAACCAATAATGCTTAATGAGCATTATTTCTTTAAATCTTCAGTTCTGTCTTGGTAAGAGAGGCTGAAAAACACTTGTCCAATAAAGGAGAATATCTGTAGCTCAAATGAGTTCAAATGAGGGGTCCTTGGTGCTCTCTGAGTTTGCTTGTTTTCTTGCAGACATTTCATTACCCAACTAGGTAACATCATCAGTGCTAGTGATCATGATGACCAACACTGATGATGTTACTCAGTTATCAAGCTCAGAAAACATTAGACCCTTATGGAAAGTCCACCGCTACTTCCCTACAAGGCATTTGCGTTGCTCCTTGATTGGCTCTGCACCCCCGATCCCATGCTCTCATTCCTCTTTGTTGGTTGCAGCAATTTATTTCCATTTCCCCATTTCCTTCTTGGTGCAAGAAAAACAACTCTGAAGCTTATTCAGAATTGGAAATGCAGAAGCTTTGTGGAGCCACTTTATAGAGGGTCATCTGCTTTCAGCTGCCTTAGGAGGTCCTGGAAGGGAGAGGTAGTTTAGCAGCGTCACAATTCTATAGAAGTCCAGATAAATCAATTAGGAGCAAAGCTGGCAAGATATGATCAGTTTTCCTCTTCCCTTTAACATGGAAGGCCATGTTTGGAAAGTCCCAGGTTGCTTGTTTCCCTTTTTGTCTGTTTTGGTGTTGTCAACAGTGCAAGGGAGGGCAGTCATTGTTCTTGGGTTTTCTGAAGTGGTAGAAATGACGAGCGCAGGGATCGTTTTCAAACTGGTTTTTGAAGAACTGTTCTGGGAAGAGGAATTTTGGCAATATAGCAGTGTCCTATATTGGATCCCCTTTCTTCATCTCCCACCCCCACCCCTGAGGTCAACACCCACACCCGTAAAAGCTTTAATTTCATAAGACCAGAACATACATAAATCTTTAATATACCAAATGTGTAGTAGACAGAATAATAATCTGGGGGAAAAAGAAATGTTGAGGAAGGAAATGCTTTTGGAACATACAATGGAAGATCATAGCCCCAGGGTAAAACACTAATTCAGATTAACCTAAAGCAACAAACAAACAAACAAACAAAGAAAGCAATCTTACCCAATAGATGAAGAATTGTTAGGCATCAAGCAAACACAGCAGCTTTGGAATTGTGAACAAAGGTTCTTCTTGCAATGTAGGTGAAAGAGGGTTTCCTGATATTTTAGTTCATCCTGAGAAACGTGCAACCCTTTGCAGAATTCTGAATCTGAGGTGGACAATCTTTGTTTAGGCAGGAAGGACACACTCCATTCCTTTATGTTTCAGTCTCTGAGGGTCATCTGAGATCATAGATACTAGTGAATGTTGTCGCCAGAGAGTAGGATGAAGATTCCCCCCCCCCAAATTTCTTTGGGGGAGGTTTATGTGTGCAGGTTGAGTGAGTGGAAGATTAAATTACTTGCCCCAGCAATCATCGTTACAATGAACATTTTGTATACCATGTGCAAGATTCATAAGGATTTTTAAATGTGTACATTGCAATGAAGAGTTGTATCAAGAGATAATCATTTCTGTGAAAGTCAGGAACTTTGGTGTTTCCTATATGACATTATAAATGAACGAAAAAGCAATATTTTAGGGGTTCTTTTGACAACAATATCCCTCGTTATCCTCTAGTGAACTGAAAGAATAGGGTGTACATTGCATTGGAGTAACACTGGAGTAAGAAAAGAGCACGAGCACCGAGTTATTTCTTTACTCAGGTGTTCTTTATGCACCAGTAGAATGCACCTGATAACATTCAGTGGCAAAAATTTGAACATTTGAAAGTTTGACTTTTTTCTTTTATATTTTTTTTTATTTTACTCAAAAGATTAAAATACAAAATACAAAGGAAAAAAAAAATAACCAAGACAAAACAGGACAAGAACTTCAAAGAAAAAAAGGTGACTTTTTCATAGAATTGCATCAGTCTTTCATCTATCTGACACTATATTGCTGACTTACTTTATTTTTAGAGTTTCTCAATATCAAAGCTCCCCCAAACTCTCTATCATCACAATGAAGTAAGAACAAAATATAAGAATTTGACATCCTGCAGAATGTAGCTAGGACACAAAATTATTTCTGGTCAAATGGATCCAGTGGTGGAGTTTCTTTACTTAAGAATTTGCTTCTCTACAGTTCATGACCAACCCTGTTCACAGATCCTTCGCAAAGAAAAACAATCGTGGTGAAATGAGGAGGTAATACTATAAAAATTTGGGGTGGGGGATTAAACAATAAGTATTTAAGAGCTTAAGTGCATTAAAGGACTGAAAGCAGTCAGAAGGATGACAATTGCAGGCAATGAAAACAACAGTAACAGACATTATGGCAACTGTGTTATATTTAGATAAAGCTCCTGTGAAGCAATTACAGGATACAAAAGGGAGGGTGAGATATTTAGAAAATATAATTTAAGTAGGTGAGTCAACATTGCTTACAAATACATATATAAACCACTAATGAGTAATCTGGTTTTTCATTCTATTACTGGGAAAAAGATGAAGTAGTATCTAAGATTTATTAGTTGATATGATATGATATCCAAAATCATGATAATGTGAGTGCAGATGCTTCTTTGATCAGGAGAAGGGTTCATGAAGCTCTCAATCTTTGATTGAAAGCCTACATAGAAACATGTCAGAATTGTTTCAGCCTTCTTCACCTTGATGCTTTCCAAATGTGCTGGGATTAGCCATGATCACTGGTAATTCTGGGAACTGCAGTTCAAACCATATATAAAATTGAAGAAGCTGGGTCTACCTTGTGTTTCTGCTAAAAGTCTCAGAACTCTGACACCAGAATTAGATGATGAATGCATCTCTGAGTCAGAAGATCAATTCTTATAATGATTTTAGGCGCACAGTGTTCATTAAGAATAGTGAGCCAAAGGTCTTCAACATCCATCTGATGGCAGCTCATAACTTTCCTCTCCTTTGTCCATACAAGTTGAAAATGATAGAGACTCAGCAAAATCTGATCAGCTACCATACGGGTGTCAAACCTGATCATGTCAGGAGCTGGATTGTGATGTATCGTGACATTTGCGGAGCTGGGGTGGGAGTGGCCTGCACTTGACATATCCAGCCCGCAGGTCATGAGTTTAACAATCCTGAGCTATCGGATCGCAAGATGTACAGCACATGTAGGACCAACCTAGAGATCTTGTTTGATCAAAGGATCAAACACACACTGAATTCTGACTAGGAAGTTAAGCATGTTTGGTAGAGGTATAATTTCCCTAAAGCCGAAGAAACCATCTGAATTGTGACAGGGTTTAGATCAAGAAAACAATATGGAGGAAAAGAATGGCTGCTCTGTTTTCATGGATGCTTTCAAGCTTAACCAAGTGGGGGATTTGGTCATGAATCTCCCACTGTTTTATTTATTTTGACCCTCATCTGGCACAGAAAGCTAAATAAGGAAAACAATTCACTCTTTAGTTTTGCCCTCATCTAAAATGGTTTGGGTGTGATCCAGTCTCTGTTTCTCATGACCTACTTGACTTACAAAGATTCGAGACTACTGTACTCACTCTTAGTAAAAGCATATTAATGGTCTCTGATGAGAAGCAACCCTTTTTCACATTCTATTCTGAAATACAGAATGTGCTTTTCAATTTCAAAAACTCAAGAGACAGTACATTAAATATATAGATTATTTCCATACTTTAATATAGAGTGTGTGTGTGTGTGTGTGTGTGTGTGTGTGTGTGTGTGTGTGAACCAGGGGTGAAATCCAAAATTTTCCTCTACTGGTTCTGTGGGAGTGGCTTGGTGGGCGTGGCAGGGGAAAGATATTGCAAACTCTCCATTCCCACCCCACTCCAGGGGAAGGATACTGCAAAATCTCCATTCCCTCCCCTCCTGGGGGAAGGATACTGCAAACTCTCCATTCCCACCCCACTCTGGGGCCAGCCAGAGGTGGTATTTGCCAGTTTTCTGAACTACTCAAAATTTCCGCTACTGGTTCTCCAGAACCTGTTAGAACCTGCTGGATTTCACCCCTGCTCTCAGACCATTGTGGATTCTGTTAATAAGAGGAAGATGGAAACAATATAAAGAATAAAATATATTTGGATATAAAGCTTCTCACAATAGGTAGAGGCAGAGGTGGGCTTCTGGGGGTTCGCAGGGGTTCGGGAGAACCTCTAGCTAAGATTCTGTGCAGTTTGGAGAACCCACAAATCCCACTCCTGGCTGGGCCCACCCACCCCATCCCGCCCCTCCCAGAAGTTCCCATGCAGCCCATTTGGATGTTGGCAAGTGCAAGGCACGCATGGAGGCTCGGGGAGGTAAAAAAACAGGCCTACTGGATGTTCGTTGTGCCTGTTTCCAGCCTCCAGAGGGCCTCCGGAGCCTGAGGAAGCCATTTTTGACCTCCCAGAGGCTCAAGGAAAACCTCCAGAGTCCGGGGAGAGAAAAAGCTCTCCCACCATGCTGCAGGAGGCTGACTAGGCCATGCCCACCATGGCCACGCCCACCCAGCAACCGGGCAGAGAACTCCTTGCTGAAAATTTTGAAGCCTACTCCCGGTACAGGATTGGAGAAAGCTACTCCCTCTGCTCATACAAGCATGATTCTCAACCAGCTTTAAAAATTGTGCCTGGACTTGCAAGGTATTCAATCAGACTACAGACTATCAGGGTTGCTCACTGGGCAATTCCCATCTGCAGTGATTTCCCTACCTTTCTCTTCCAGGAAAATGACTGCCAATTATTTTCCTTCTTGTGGTGCATCTTAACTTCCCACACACAGTTAAAGCATCAAGATACATGCAGGCCCTACGAGCAGCTTTTTAAAAAGTCACCTCTTCCAACATGCATTCTAATATTTTTATATTCCTCTTTTTAGCACTGCAGAAATAGCATAGTGGTTAATATTGTTGCTTAAGACACAGACAGTTGCCAGTCCTGCCCCTTTTAAAAAAAAAAATACATTTTTTGCTTTTCTAGAATACCTAGTTTTCCTCCCCACCCCACCCCTTCTTTTTAAAAAATAATTTCCTTAAAAATACATAGGAAGATTGAGACAGAAGATTCAGCCTGGGAAAACGAAAGCAAATAACTTTTATTTATTGAATATATTTGCAAACAGCTAACAGCAATGTAAAACACAGACACGATGGCAAAATAAAAGAGAAGCAATTAAAATCTAAGAAATTGGGTTTTTTAAAAAAAAATATTCTAAGATTAGGACGTTTTATGCCTTCTTATAGAAACCTCTGCAGATAAAAACTAGCAGTCTTATTAATGACAGTAAGTTTCTAAACAGACGATTGGAAACAAATCACTTCTCCCTCATAACGTATTTTATTTTTTGGGGAGAGAGCAAAAGTATATATGTTTCCGTAGAAGAAAGCGTTTGAGGCATATTAATTATGTCAGTAAAAAAAGGAGGCCAATACTCATCAATTGATGTTACTCTTTAGCAACTCTGCAGCTTTCCCACTTTTCATTTGATCCATTAGTTCAAGAATCTAAGATGGAAAGCTGAAGGACAGAAGGAACATTATGTGCCTCTCTTCAGAAGATGATAGATAGAAACAAAGCAATATGCCACAGGAGTCTTCCCATCTGGCTGCTGGAATCCTAACTTCCAAGTACTTTTTTTCTATCATTTGACAAGCAATAATTTGCTTCCAAAATAAGACGATATTTTTTTTTATGGCCTGAGAAAGAAGCTCCTTTCTTGGGCAAAAACTTTTATTTCTTTTGCTTGGGCAAAAAGTTTATTCTTCTTTCCTTTCAACTTGGATAAAGCTCTTTCTGAGCAATTAATTAGTTTCTGTTTTATGGACAATTGTTCAATCAATACATTTTAAACTGTCTTGAATCCTTCCCTTCTGATACAGCCTGATCAAACCAGGGTTTCCAAAAGATAAGAGGCTAGGGCTTCTGAAAGGCTTGAAGTTGATAGTGGCATTCCCAAGGTGAATGGAGAACAAAACACAGACTAATAGGTTGACATTGAAAGAAAGGAGATTTGGGCTGAATAACAGAAAAATTACTCAGTTGTAAGAGCTGCAATGTCCTCATGAACCAACAGTAGGACTTTACAACTCTCTGGAGGTTTCATATGGGAGTTAGGTGACCAGTGATCAGGGATGGTTTAGCAGGTTCCTGCAATAAACTGAAAATTGGGGGTGATAACTAGAGGTAGGTTTCAGAAGGTTCTGATCAGTTCTGGAGAACCGATAGTGGAAATTTTGAGTAGTTTGGAGAACTGGTAGTAAAAATTCTGACTGGCCAGCCCCCCATCTATTCTCTGCCTCTCGAGTCCCAGCTGATTGGGAGGAAATGGGGATTTTGCAGTAACCTTCCCCTGGAATGGGGCGGGAATGGAGATTTTACAGTATCCTTCTCCTGCCACGCCCACCAAACCACACCCACCAAGCCATGCCACGCTCACCACGCCACACCCACAGAACCGGTAGTAAAAAAATTTGAAACCCACCACTGGTGATAACCTATTAAACATATACATTCATATATTTTATGATTTGGTGTCAAAGAGAATAGCTGTTTTAAATGATAGTATTTGACCTGTGGTTCCCAAGGAATTGTTGAAAAAACAATTTTGTTTCCTTTGAAGAAAAACCAGACTTTTCTTTCTTTCTCTGTTTTCCTTGTGTCTCCCACAAGTCTCAATCTAGCTACTACTTTATCTGCATTGGGGAGTTCTTATTACCACATGGAGGCTGAATCCTGGAAACCCATTGCCTTATTGTTTGCATATGCAATACATGTCAATGCATGTCAGAACAGTAGCTAACTCCACCCACGAAAGCATTGCAAAATATCTTTGGAACAGGAAATGAGCAGACCCAATTATGACCAATCAGAAAATGTGTTCATTGTAGTAGTGTATCATTAGTAGTTAACTCTGATTGTTAAAAGAAAGCATGTGTTCCTTAACCCAACAAGGCTTTTTGAACACTCCCCACTCTGTTCTCTGAATGCAGAGGGGGAAGGATTGTGCACTAAGGTGGAGGTCCCCAACCCCGAGTCCGTGGACCAGCAGAGATCTACGTCATCAGTGGTGGGTTGCTCCTGGTTCGGCCCGGTTCCCGCGATCTGGTAGCAGTGGCGATGTGACGTCACCGAACTGGTTCTCCGTGGCCAGGAGCTGGGCCCACCTGCCCGCATTTTTTTCCCCCATACCGTATTTTTCTTCTTTTTTTCCGAGCAGCAATGAACTAAAAAGTGTCCCGCAGCCGGGCTTAAATGCTCTGTGCATGCGCAGAGGGATTTTTTTCCCCTCTAAGCCGCACTACAGCTGGTAAATACTGTAGCACGCATGCACGGAGCGCCCATTCGGCAATAATGCGCAAAGCGCGTGCATGAAGAGAACCGGTGGTGAAGATAAGTAGAATCCACCCCTGCACGTCATGCCAGAAACCTGGCTGCACAAACAAACGAAGCCCCATCTGTGGGATGCAGGCAACACACGAAACCACATCCCTTCCGGTCTGTGGAAAAACGTCTCTCCAAGGAACCACTCCCTGGTGCCCAAAAGGTTGGGGATCACTGCACTAAGATGCTTCCCAGCCCCCCCTCCCCCCCCCCAGCATTTCTGTGCAGAAACTTATTTGAGCATCGTGTTTTCCTGGCCTTTGCAAACCTTTCTTAACCAGAAGTCCAAATGCCAAAGAAAGGCAACAGGTGACCTCCAAAAAGGGTAGCTGTATCATAGACATCTGCAAGGGTCTTTTCTTTCTCATGAGACTATTTATATGATATTTAGAAATAGTGCTAATGACTCAGTAATAAGGGGCATGTATGGATAGCAGACAGGCAAAGGATGGGGATATAATTAAGAGAATTCTAGAAAAGGAAAATTAGATAATTGATGCCATCACTGACTAGGATAAATTTTCCCCAACAGCCAGTGGTGGGATTCAGCCGGTTCTGTCCGAATCACGTGAACCGGTAGCGATGACTGCGGAAGGCTCTGCCCACCCACCTGGATGTAATGCGCAACTACTGCGCATGCACACACACATCTGTGAACCAGTAGGGAAGGTAAGTGAATCCCACCTCTGCAACAGCTAGTAATGGAGAATGCTTCTTTTCTAAACTCTTCTGTGAAGACCTGAAAGGTTCATTTGCAGTGAAAGAATAAACCACCTTTGCCACCTTTTCTGCAGGGATGGCTGGTTTTAGGTGTTGCCATGGAAGTAAAAGAAATGTTGGTCATCTGGCTTCTTATTGCCTTCTCAGATTGGTAATAGATTTCTAGGGTTTCACAGATGAAGTTTTTCCTTTGGAGATACTTTAGTTCTTTTAGTTTACTTTATTGTCATTGCACCTCGTACAATGAAATTAAATGCCATCTTCAGTGTACATCATAAATTAAGAAAAGTATAAAAAAAATAAAACAAAAACACACATCCTTCACATTCTATACAATTGAATTGAAAACCCCTGATACTGCATTAATAGTACACTATACAGTAGAGTTCAATATAGTTACTGCTCTGGGATAGAAGCTGTTTTTCAGCCTATTTGTTCTTGTTTTTATTGACCTGT
>JANHFM010010487.1:3122-16129 GCA_032468115.1 Grayia smithii | reverse complement strand
CTGCCAGCAGTGCCTGGCAATCTGTAGCTCTGCAGGATCTTCCTCCCAGAGGAGCATGGAGGGATTCTCTCTTGCCCGCACCTCCTGCTTCTATCTCTCGGTTGGCAAGTGCATGCTTTGCAGGCACACAGCTTCACTCGCATGCGCGCCAAACAGGCGTTCCACGCATGCGCACTAAAAACTTTTTTGAAAACAGTTTTAAAAAGCGCTCTGCACACGCACAGAGCAGTTTGACCCAGCTGATGGGCACTTTTTAGTTGATTGCCGCGCCTCAGCTGGGCTAAAGAGCTAAAAAAAAAAAAAAAAGGAGAAACATAAGTACGGGTGGGCGGGTGGACCCAGCTCCCAGCCGCGGAGAACCGGTTTGGTGACATCACACTGTTACCACTACTGGCTCACACGAACCGGGCCAAACCGGGAGCAACCCACCACTGTTCTATACCATATACATTAAGCAAACTAGCAAGATTAATATTCAAATTTATGATACATAGCTATGTATTTTTCTTCCTTAGGAACGCTGGAAAGAATCTGTTAATAACCTTGATCAAAGATTGCAAGGAATTGTAGGTGATGTCCTTATATCAGCAGCTTGTATTGTCTACAGTGGAATGTTATCAGCGGGGTATCGTCAACAGCTAGTCAATGACAGTTTGGAAATCTGCAGTGATAACAATATTTTGGTCTCTCCAAATTACTCATTGGTTAACTGCATGACAGAAAAGAATGAGGTAGCAAACAGAGAGAAAAAATAAGAATGAAATTGTTTATTTATAATTTTATCTAAAAACTGTTCTCAAATTTAACATTTCTTTCTCAGATTACACTTTCTATCAGTTAAAACAATTAATAAATAGTTGTATTATTTATTAGAATTTCTTTGATAAAATATGCTTCATGATTTACAGGATTGTTCATTATTACCATAATTAGTGCATGGGGGGCGGGAGTATTATAGGCAAGATTATAAATCTATAAAATCATTTTATAGGTCCGTGGATGGCAAAATGCAGGTTTGCCACAGGATCAATACTCCACAGAAAATGCAATACTTATTAAACATGGACAACGGTGGCCTTTACTAATTGATCCAGAAAGGCAAGCTTACAAATGGATATGTCAACTGGAAGGCAGCAAATTGCGACAAATCAATGCTACAGATGCCAATTACTTAAGAACAGTTGAATATGCTTTGCAGTTTGGTGAACCAGTCCTTTTGCAGGTAATTTGACTTCAACACCTTCCGCCTTCATCCCATCGCCCAGTGCGCTCACACAGGGCAGCGCTCCTCAGGGTACCACCTGCCAGACAGTGTCGGCGGGTGATGCCCAGAGCGAGGGTGTTCTCTGTGGGTGCACCGGCCCTCTGGAACGAACTCCCCACCGACCTCCGGACCGCTCCTGTCCTCCGCTCCTTCCGCCGCGATCTGAAGACATGGCTTTTCGATCAAATTGGCTGATGCGATGGGATTTTAAATTTTTTAACTTTTAACGTATGTTTTAATTTTTCATCTGTTTTAACCTTGGTTTAATTATTGCATTTATTTTTAACTTCGCTTTTTAGTTTATTTATTGTGGTTTTAATTTGTGAGCCGCTCCGAGTCCTTTGGGAGAGGGGCGGCATATAAATGCAATAAAATAAATAAATAAACACAGACAGCACATCCAACATACAAATGAAGAAAAATATAATGCAATCAGTGCAAAAGATGAGTACCTACACTATAACATAAGAGGTTTTGAAGAACTATAATTCCCTATTTACTATTAAAAGACTTTTTGAAAAAAAGGGCTGATTTTACTAATTAATATTGGATATAAATTAAAAGTTAGAATTCTGAAAACTATTAAACTCCAGGTTTCAAAATGGTATAGTCAGGATCCTTCTTTCCAGGGTTCTTTCCAGGAAAGAATATATATTTGCTTAACAAATTTATAAGGCTGCCCATTTATCAAAAGGAACCGTGGATAGCAACAAAAATAATAGTATAATAGTATAATACAATTATTTTTAAAAAGCAAAAAGACAGAGGCAGAGACAAAGAAGGTTAGATTCTGGTAAAATTCATAATTCATAATCATAAATCAACCACTCTATGCCAGCTCCATTAATATTTACCTACCTCGAAAGGATGGAAGGCTGAGTCAACCTTGAGCCTGGTGAGATTTGAACTTGCACTAATTGCAATCAAATAAAACACTCAACTCTAATAATGCAAGACAAGTTACCAAATCAGAAAATTAATTTATCATTGACATCACTTCCCTATCAATGCAATAGTTGAACAATAAAAAACATTTCTAGTTTTCAGCTAAAGGCATTGAGAACTAATCTGGCTAGTGGTTAAGAGGTTAGACTGGAAATGGGGTATTGGATTTTAGTTCTGGTCCTGTTTTCAACTTTTATTTTCAAGTTCTAATCCTCCTTATGTACAAAAACCCAGCAGTCACTATCATCCTCATGTTTGAAAATGTGGTCAAAAAATCCATATGTTCTATGTAACTGGCAAAAACTAAGGAAGCTGATTTGAAAGTATACCGACATGCATATAGACATCATTGAAGAATTGCATGAGAAAGACAAAGCGAAAAATAAAATATGAATTCTTGTTCATTCATGCCTCTTATATTGTGATCAATTTATAATGTTTTGTTTATTATTAAGCCGTAACAATACATTAAACAATACATTAGTGTTCCTCACTGGAAGCAATTCCTCATCAAAAAAGAGTGAAATATACAGTATCTTAATTACTGTAGGAAGTGCCTTTTTCAAAGAACAGGAAAGTTACTTACTGTATATAATATTGACTACAGTCTTGTGTTTTTTAGGATTTTCCTGAAACATTGGATTCAAATATAAAATCCATCTTAAGCAAGGAGATCTACAAAAAAGGAGGACAAGAATTCATTAGAATAGCAGATTCTGAAATCCAGTACAATTCAGACTTTCGGTAATTGCTTGTATAAATCAAATAACTTTAAGCCTGCACTTTATGTTCAACCTAACAAGAATTTGTACTGTGAAAGAAAGACAAAGGCTTCTAAATATTCCCCAATCATGGGATATATTTAAATATTTGTTAGAGTTTATTCATGTGGATTATTTGCAAGCAATTCCCAATAAGGGAATATAATGGCCACTAGGTCAAAACTATATTTCTGTACTAATATTTACACAATTATGACCAGAAATGCTGTGACCAGATTTTACCACTGTATTGCTGAACATTGTTATTTGGAAATTGTCTACTGCTAGATTAAAATTATTTTAAAAATAGTATCAAAGTTATATAAAACCATGTGCACCACAGAAAGCCATAATGAGTTATGCACTATTAAATCCAGTGCAGTTCACAAGCAACAGAGCTACCAAAACTATCTAGCACCTTGGATTCTAGCAGAAAAGGTGCTTCAGAGCACATATGTATGCATGCATAGCATCACTCAGTAATTCTTTATACCTAATGTATATTTTCCTGTGATTATGCATTTTATTATTATTTATGTGATTATATTACAGAAGAAAATGAATCTGGGAAAAAATGCAGCTATTTTAAGGGGTTAACAATAGATACTGTGTGAGCACTCCTGTACATTCCAAAACACTTTTCTCTTCAGGTATCCTAATAGCTACCTCAGTGTCCACTCATGGATTATTTCTCTAGTGAGATTCATACTGCTCTGTTAGAAATAAGTATCAGTTGATGAAGATTATTAAATCATCTGAGCATATTTACCTGAAATATTTGGCCCTCGTGCTTGCCTTTCCCTTTTCTATTGAATAATATAAAAATACAAAAAGGATATTATTCTTTACAATTAAACTTAAGGCAAGACATATGTTTATCAAATCTGTGTGTTCTTTTTGTCCTATAAAATTGAAAGCTTAGAACATTTTTAGACTGTCCAAAAATACCGGGTGGAAAAGAAACCTGCCCTTTCTTTGCATCCCACAATTCATTTGTCAACTCTATTCTTCCAGACAATAGAGAAGAAGTTAGAGAAAGAGTGGAAACTACTTCCACATGCCATATTTATTTATTTATTTTATTTATATGCCGCCCAACTCCCAAAGGACTCCGGGCGGCTAAAGAATATGCTTTAATCCTGTGTTGTTTTATAACAGGGCATATGAATATCTAATTAGTCAATAATTAATCAGTGAGGGAGAATGATCATGGGACTAGAAACTAAACATGAGGAGACTGAAACATACAATATGTACAGAATAAAAAGAAGAAACCAAATAGGAAAGTGCCTGAAAATGTATTATTCAGAACACAGCCTAATTATTCCATCCAAGAATGTGCAAAATAATTGCTATGATTAAAAAAAAAAATCAGATTGTAGATGCAATGTCAGAAAAAATATTGTTAGATGATTCTTTTTACCTTGTTAGAAGTTCCTGAAATGCTACTACTACTACTACTATTATTATTATTATATAAATTTATATCAGAGATACTTTAATTTAGACTTTTGTAGACTTAGTCACAGTCTTTCCATTCTATACCACCCCATTCATGAACATTTCATATATTCCTGAGTGATTCCTTATTGAGTCACTCCAACTCAATAACGAGCATTGGCAAGTTGAAATGTCCTGTTGTTCTACTCAAAATTTAAAAAGGAAAAAGAAAAATTACAAATTAAAATTAATTTCCAATGAAAGACCCTGAAAACATAATAAAGCTTTACAGATTTTTAAAATGCAGGTCAAGCAAGAGCCAAATGGACCTCTTCCATATGCTGGAAAAGCTCCTTTGAAAGTGGGAGGTGGAGCAAGCTTCCAAAGATGCAAATCTTAACAACCAGACAGTGTTATACTGGTATTTCCTTATATTTGATAGCCATGTTTTATGTCATTGAGGTCTTAATAGACCAATATTTTAGATTAAATGCAAGTAAGAAAATAAATAAAAAATTGGCTTTAGAAAAAAATATTCAGGATGTTAGCAATAGCAATAGCCCTTAGACTTATATACTGCTTCATAGTGCTTTTATAGTCCTCTCTAAGCGGTTTACAGAGTCAGCATATTGCCCCCAACAATCCGGGTCCCCATTTTACCCACCTCAGGAGGATGGAAGGCTGAGTCAACTTTGAGCTGGTAAGATTTCAACTGCTGAAGATTTGAACTGCCGAACTGCAGCTAGCAGTCAGCTGAAGTAGCCTGCAGTACTGCACTCTAACCACCGCGCCACTTCGACTCCATCGTCATTTTGGATGATATTAGGTGTTCTTTTTAATATAAAAAATATAATATTGTAATATTTTGTGATAGTGCAAAATCTGAAATCATGTAACATATAAAAAAGTAATAGTTACTTATTAGATCTAGGCAGTGGATTTTTTCCTAATGGATATGAGTTATAATTAAAGATTATGACATAGATTGAAAAAGCTTTATAAATATTTGTGATTATTTCAGATTATACATGACAACGCAGAAACCCAATCCTCATTTTCTGCCAGCAACATGCAATATTGTTACAATGATAAACTTCACTTTAACATTCCATGGCTTGCAAAATCAGCTTTTATCTGCAGTTGTAAATAAGGAAAAACCTGAGCTTGAAAAACAGTACTGCAAGTTGATGGAAAGCATATCAACTGATCTGATAACATTACATGAATATGAACAAAGATCACTTCAACTTTTGCAACAAACAAGTGGTAAATAAAACTTTGAAAAACTTCATATATTTTATATCCTTTTGCAGAAAGTATAAAATGTTATTAAATAGAATTCAAAGGCCAAAAACTTCATTTTTTTCAAAATAATGTTTCATTATCTGTGTACAAATGCTTATAATCTTCATTTGGATAGTAGTAGCATAAAAACTAATACTTCTCAACTCACATGTTCTTCAACTAATATTAACATAATTCTGCATCATACTAATTATAATTGAAGGGTACCTTCTTACAGTAATTTTCACTGCAATTTGCTGAGCACTTGAGTTGTGCTCGAAACTGTAAGCCGCCCTGAGTCTCCGGAAAAGGGCGGGATATAAATAGAAATTAAAAAAAACTATATGCAGAAATAGTATGATGATATGTTTTAATCATATATTTATTTTGGGTGGGCTGAAAATAAATTTGTAAATAAAATACAATTCCATGAAGTACCATGATACCCCCTTTCTAACTGTTCATCTAGGTTCCCAAGTGACTTCTGCGCTGATCATAACATTTTGATCTAGAATGTTGAAATGTGACAAGAATTTGAGGTGAGAATGTTGAAATGAGATGTGATTGTGTTATTAGAAGCTTTATTTGAGGTATTATTGTTGTTATTACTGACTGAAAAAGTTGCCAATTCCTGTTGTATGACATTCTCCATATTGTAATATTGAAAACATGATAGCACAAGTCCTTCATTCAAGCTTTCCGTTTTCTGAAATGATATTTTTCTGCTGATCTGTTTCTGGTTTTACTGTAGTGATCTTATCTTTACAAATTTTGCACTGCTAGCCTACTTTTGTAAATATCCCTCTGAAAGGAAAGGACAATATTTCAAATAAGTAAAACAATCATAATTAACCTGTGACCTCAAAGTAGCATAACATTAGAAGAGTTCTGTTCCATACCTGTGATTGGGTATGCTATACCTGTGAATTAGTAAGTTTCTGTATCTGCAATATAACAACCTGTAGTTATATTAGCAGCTAGGAATAGGTTTACAGCTACTGATCAGAGAATTCAAATTGTAAGGAGAGAAAATGAGAGAGAGAAGAAAATTCCTCATGAACACCGTTCAAAGTCTGATGCTGTCTGTGAATAATAGAAATGGCAACAGACAAAATAAAGATAATAAACTAAGTCCCCAGCTCTTTAATCTGCTCTCTTAAGTCATTACCTACATCCAGCATCATTGTGTTAGATTTGCTTTCTATTCTTTAAAAACAATAGCAGCCAATCATACCACTTCCTAGGGAGAGTTCTGTAAAATCAAGTTGTGGCCAATGAGAAGGCCTATGATCTACTTCTCACCAGTAGGATCACAAACAGGATATCTCAAACTGATCTTTGCACGCTAGAAGTTAAGGACCCATGAAAATGCGCTAAATCATGTGCTGGATCTTCATCTTTTAGAAATGAAGCCCTAATGTTCTGAAATGTTAATCCCACCTACACATTTACTACCATAAAAATCAGATATTAAAATAACTTATTCTGAAATGGGCAAAAGTCAACAGGCAAAACACAAAAGACTCATCTTCTCCCATGTCTTATGAAGCTGCAACAGCAAATGCCTCTCAGGTTTACTATCAAATCTCTCTTAAAGTTCATTCAAAAGTTTTTTCTGCTCGTCCCCATTCAGCTCTCCTGATGCTGCCACATGGGTGGTCTCCTCCAGGATCAGGGTTAATAGAACATCAGTGCCCACCCCTGTTTTCTGTGCTGCACAGGGTTCCTGCAGCACAATGTGCCCTGACTAATTAATGGCAAAGCCCCCTCCATCATCCTCACACACGCACACACACATCATGGGCAAACAAAAGGAGGAGGGATTTTTTTTTTCTTCAAATAATCACCCTGCCCTTCAATGAAGATTCTTCTCACTCTCTTAAAAAAAAAAGTTTTAATATACACACTAAATTAAGCTTGTGGGGGAGAGGGAAGGAGGGGAAAACATTTCATCTTTAATCTATTTACTTCTGAATATTTAACATACAATTCTGGCACCAATCATGAGATTCAACTGGAAAATTACTCACTAATCTGTTTGCTTATTTGGAATAATTGGGTAGGCTGCCAAGGAAGAGGATTTCCTACCCTGTTTAATATCTCAGTTAGTAGTCCAATTTCAGCTTGGCGGCATAATTACTCTGACAGAGCTGTAGCCACAGGGCCTGTGAGTGGGGCTGCTTTTTAAACCGTAAATTATGGAGGATTAGCATTTATGAATTTTAAATCAGGGCTGTGGTGGGAGACACTAAAGCTGCTTAGAAATTGCAAAGCCCGGCATTCAGGCAAAAGCTATTAACACTTTCCTATCTAGCCCTCCCTCCCCATTCCACTTGATACTAATGATCAGGAATAAGGTGTTCCTAATTCTACCTTAGTTTGGAGGTTATTAACATATAAAATAACACCATAAATTCTTGGACTTTAATTAGAATAGAGGACAGCAGCAGCCCTGGATAGTATGATGGTACTTTGAAGTCAGGATAACCAATTTACTCATAGTCTAGGTCAGTTTCACTTATGTTGATTCATCAACCCCTTCTATCTTTCAATATTGTTGCCAATAATCTATCATTACAAAATTATAATCATGGTAAATTGAAAACAATACTAATATGTCCATGTAGCTTTGTACCTAACCACACGTTTTTATGAATTTTTCCATAAAAAATTCCAGTAATTTGAATATGTCTTATCATAAAATATTCATTTTTAATATCTTACTATAAATAAGTATTTGTATATTCGTTTAATTTAGAAATGCATATTTTTTTGGTTTATGCCTTCACTCCCTCCCTACTGACCTTCAGGAAGGTCTTTTAAAAATGAATTATTCCAGAGTGTTTTCATGGTCTTGCTAACATAATTTCTTACACCAATTTTATTAGTTCACTCTCTTTTATTTATTGCCACTTGGTATATTGGAATATGTTGGTATTCTACACACTTGTTTAAACTGACATATTGTTCTATTTCTGGTAAGATGAGAATCTATTGAATATGGTGGGGTATAAATCCAATAAACAAATAATTAAATAAATTTGGAGTAAACTCTAATGTATCTTGAAGACATGTAATCAGAAGTTCTTCTGATTCACAGATTCAAAGCTATGCTACTTTATTTAAATGGAATCCTGATCCAATTGTTTTTCTTTTTGAAAAATAAGCACTTTTGCGTTCAGAGGACTTGCTGGATGCTATAACAGAAAGGTTGCATCTGGCTAGCCCAAAAGTTGCATCCAGTCCCTGAATCTCTTTTTCCGAATTCCCATGGATGCACAACTTGTTTGGTGACAAATTCTCACCCAATTCTTGCTGATTTCTGGTAGGAAATTAATCAACGAGGATAGGGGCCAGCAACCTTAAACGCTCAAGAGCCATTTGGATCTGTTTCCCACAGAAAAGAAAACACCGGGAGCCACAAAACCTTTTTGACATCTAAAATGAAGATAACACTGCATATATCTTTTTTACCTTTATGCTATGTATAAACTATAGTGTGTTGCATTTATGAAATCAATGAACTGCTATAGAGAAAACAATTTTTTATTTCTGCATGCAACAAAAACATTTTGAACTCCAAAAAAAAGATGGGTCGAAAAGCTCAATAAATCACGTGCTGGCAGATGCCGCACATTGGCAGTTGTGACACATATTTTGAGCGACAGGGAACCACAGCAGAGGGATGAAAGTGCCACATGTGGCTCCAGAGCCATGGGTTGCAGACCCCTGAATTAGGATAACCAGGATTCACAATGCACATAAAATACCATTATCCATAAGAATAGCCATAAACTCTTGAATGATGCTCTCCAGTACCGGGTAGCTTCAGTCAAGAAAAATTATAATTAAAATGAAAACATGTCCCATCCCTGCTTTAGTCCTAGAGTACTTCTCTGGTTCACTCTTCTCTCTCTACAGACCAAACTCTGCTGCAATAAACATCTGTAGGGCAACTATCACCTTAGGTGAGATGACTATACCTAAGTGAAACCAAATCTGTGGTTTAAACAATGGAATGTCTGTGGTTATAGCCTGACAAAGTATACCTGCCTATGTTGTCTGAATATCCAGTATCTTGTCTCCTTTATCCCAGGTCATCCTGTTGTCTTGATTGTTTCACAGTTTGTCTCACATCTTCCTGTGACAGAGAAGCTATCATTTGGGTCCAAGGACGGTCAACATTTAAAAACTCGCCTATATTTTTTAAAATGTGCATACTGGCACTCATGCTGCTGACAAGATGAGCTGTTGTTTGAACTCTGCCACACACCAGTGGCTCAGCACTCGATACAGTAGCTTGTGAGCTTCTGCGGCTGTCTCTGCCCATCGGGGCTCATGATGGAAGGAAATCCTTCCTTTGATGTGCGCATTATACTTCCTTGAAGGCCAGCGAGAGCAATGTACATGCACCAAATGTGCACGGCCTGAAGAGAGAGATTTAAGAATGTTCTGCAAATGCTGCACTGCTTTGAACGCAGGGAATGCTCCTCGTGGGAGTGATTGTACAGTTTGGATGTTACAAAATGTGTATCCCAGTGACAAACGTATACATTTCCCCTTTAGGCTGTGATTCAGTTTGATGCTTGTACCTTATGGAACTACCGGGGAGCAAAGTGGCCATTTCAAAATGGATAGTAAGAAAGATTTTTGTGTTGCTGTTGGAGAGAGGATGGACAGGACACACAGAAGACCCGGGAGAGCGGAGGGGAAGGGGAAGGGGAAGGGAGGGACGAAGGGATGGAGGGAAGAAGGGGAGAGAAGGGAGGGGGAGGGGAGGAAGGGAAGGAGGGAGGGAGAGAGAGAGAAAGAGAGAGAGGTAACCAATTCTCAGAAATAGTTAGCACTAGGGGCCAAGCTATGTGCGCGAAGTGCATCTTTAAATTTAACATACACATTAAAAAATGCAAATAGCAGCTTTGGGGAGAGAAGATCATTATTAAAATTGCAACAGGCATGGAATGGATTTTAACCTTTACCTCCCAGGCTGCAGCCTAATGAAAATTGTTCCCTTAAAGCTGTTATTCGCATGAAAAGAAAAATCTCCATTGCACTCGCTGGGCGTTTTCTTCAAGTACAAATAGCAACTTCAGGGAATTTTTTTCTCTGAAGGGAAGAAAAGTTTGCTTCCATCCTGATCACGATCAGGTCCCATTTCTCTGAAGCAGCTGCTACTTGCATTTTTAATGTAAGAATTCCAGATGACTTCTCACAAGTGAGGCAACACTGGGGAAGGAGTTATAATATATATTTTAAGGAAGGTCGTCATTATTATATAGATTGTCAAAGACTTTCTAACCAATGGATGATGACCTGGCTTTTAAAGTCAGTTTTCCCAAAGCTGTCTGGGAAAAAGAGAGATTTAGTCAATACTTGCTTTATTTAAGATTTCTACTTTATTCAGTGTAGTGAGATAATCTTTTTTACATTTCTAATTAAAAACTAAAGGCTGCATTTCAAAATACCTCAAAAGAGAACATTTTTTTAGAGTTTTACAAGGTGATCCTATGCACTTAAAAATAATAACCACCTGCCTTCTGTAGAATTTAGTACCTTCTGACTGAAGGGAATTCTGTTTGAGTTTATTTGATTTTGTTGGCTATTTGCTTCCTTGTGCATATATCTGGTTTATGATAGCGTTTTTAATCCATGTATTTCTCCTATTAAAAAAGCAGAGCAGGGAGAGATACGAGTATAGATTAACTAGATCAGCTAGTGAGGGCTATGATAATGAGCTCCCAAATGTCAAAAATTTACAATTAAGACCCTGATAACATAACTCAATGTAGTAAGTGTTCTTGGGAACTTGGGAAACCTCTACAAATTGTTGGGTACAAACATGTCAAATTACTGTCCTGGGATAATATGCATCTTACATTTCTTTATGAAAACTATGGTGAATGATAAGTTTGACCAATATTCTGCAATTGGAAGGACTGAAAAGGAAACTTGGTCTTATTGAAATCATCAGAACAATGATTATAAATACTGAGTAGACTTCAATATTTTTGGAAAATGGGGATCCATTGGAAGGTGAGTTACAGTGAAATTTAGAAAGAAAGTATATACATATTTAAGTATATATGTAGGGGACAGAACAGAAATCTAGATTAAACATAGAGAATATTATTAGATTTACTTTTCACTTCTTTCTTAAGATTTTAGTATTTTGTTCTGATTTTTTTAGCCCATCATCATATACTCACATTCTATCAAGAGTCAGAATTCCTAAATGGCTCCCATTATCAGGCATTATCCATTAAAACATTTCTCACTTTTTTTTAACTTCAGGTTTAGCAGCAGAAACATAAGCTGTTTATTGCTATGTTGATATCTGCAGAACATAAAATAAACTTGGGTTGACACATGCCCTAAGATCTAAGTATTTGACTATTACACATTCAACCTAGGACAGTCTGTACTATCACAGCCTTAGCTCTGAGGTAGTTTTTAAGAATGAAGCTGCTGGAACACAAAATGTATTTGTTAAAATACCTCTTTTCTGATTATACTTAAAAGTGGGAGATATATAATACCGAAAGCCAATGGTAATGCTTGGACAAGACCCACTAAATTCTCTCAACAAATGAGAAAAGGGAAGTTCTGTATTCTTTAGGGAACACATTTTAAAGACCATTTTCTTTGATCATATTATAATAACCAGAGTTTCTTCATCCTTCCTTCAAGTACAAATTTATGAGGAATATGTGAGCCATTGACAATCTACCTTTCATCTCTATATCTCACCCCTGCCTTGCTAAAATGCATGAAGATCTTATCACTTATAGAGCCTTTATACCACTATTATTTGTGTGGAACATAACAATTCTAAGTATGATGACCACACATATTTTAATGCAATAGGTATCAGAGAGCAACCTGGGAAGAAGATACGAACTTTTTGCTTCTGGGTGACAACCATATGATCAGGTCAGATCCAGTTTCAGCCTTAGCCTTACAGCAAATTATAATAACTGGTTGCTCATATGCAAACATATTTTTCTTTCCTACCTACAGAACTCCTGGCACATAGAGTTGAAACAGTTTTGACAGGTTTGGTCTAGTAGTTAAGTCACCAGTCCCACTTAGCCATGGAAGTCAGTTAGGTGACTTTGGCCCATTACTCTTTCTCAGTCCAACTCACCTCACCTTGTTGTTGTGGGGAAAATAGGAGGAGAAAGATAAGTTGGATATGTTCACCACATTGAGTTATTTGTAAAAATAATAAAGGTAGGATGTGTGTGTGTGTGTGTGTGTGTGTGTGTGTGTGTTTTCTTTCTGTAGCACCTGGTTTACCCAAATATGGGAGGGAG
>JANHFM010010481.1:14622-27329 GCA_032468115.1 Grayia smithii | reverse complement strand
CCCGAGTCCTTCGGGAGAGGGGGCGGCATATAAATGCGAGAAATAATAATAATAATAATCCCCCTTCCAATTTCCCACAGGAGTAAATGTGGCAGGCCTGAAGATCCAATGAAAAAGATGGCTTCTAGGCCTGATAGGCTGCCACCCCTGGTCAGAAAAGAGTGTCCTGAAACAAGAGTAGCAAAGTGATTAATTCGGCATACTAACCACCTCTCCCTCCCCCAGGGGGACCCTTTGGCTTGTCAAGGAACTAATCATGGAATTGTTTTACATAAACAATTAATATGCATAAACAATTAATATACATAATTGTATATTATATAAATTTATATAAATAAACAAGTATATAAATACAATTTCTCATGCTTTCCTTTTTGGTAAGGAAGAAGAGTTTTAACTCATATGTGGAGCTGTTTATTTGCTGCAAAGGGTAGTTTTTCAACTGCTTTACTAAGGATTATAACTTGTAGTCATAAAGGAATGATCTAGAAGGAAGGGAAACTGTACAGATAGTCCTCGACTCATAACCACAATTGAGTGCCACATTTCTGTTGCTAAGTGAGACATTTGTTAAGTGCATTTTGCCCCAGTTTACAATGTTTCTTGCCACTGTTATTAAGCAAATCACTGCATTGTTAAGTTAGTAACACGGTTGTTAAGTGAATCTGACTTCCTCATTGATTTTGTTTGTCACAAGGTTGAAAATTGTGATCACATGACCCCAGGGCACTGCAACCATCATAAATATGAGTCAGTTGCCAAGCATCTGAATTTTGATCACATGATCATAGGGATGCTGCAGTGGTTGTAGGTGTGAAAAACAGTCAATAGTCACTTTTTTCAGTGCCATTGTAACTCTGAAAGGTGACTAAATGAACTGTTGTAAGTAGAGCAGTGGTGGGTTTCAAAAATTTTTATTACCGGTTCTGTGGGTGTGGCTTGGTGGGCATGGCATTTTACAGGATACTGTAAAATCTCCATTCCCTCCCCACTCCTGGGGGAAAGGATTTTGCAAAATCTCCATTCCCACCCCACTCTGGGGCCAGTCAGAAGTGGTATTTACCGGTTCTCCGAACTACTCAAAATTTCTGCCACCGGTTCTTCAGAACTTGTCAGAACCTGCTGAAACCCACCTCTGAAGTAGAGGGCTACTGTATAGGTAATCCTTGTGTAACAACCATTCATTCAGTGATAGTTCAAAGTTACAGCGGCAGGGAACAAAGTATAGTTATGACCAGGCTTTGACATTAGGGCCATTGCAGCACCTTTGTGTCATTAAAATCCGGATGATTGGCAACCCACCTACATTTATAACCACAGGGTGTACTTCAACTTCCCTTCATCTGTCCATCTCTCCCTCCATTGCTGTCCTTATGTGTCTCTTTGCCAGCAAAGGTCTCACAAAGAGCCAGGAACTGTTTTGATCAGTGTTTCTCAACCTTGGCCGCTGGAAGATGTGTGGACTTCAACTCCCAGAATTCCCCAGCCAGCAGAGCTGGCCAACGTTGAGAAACACTGATGTAGACTCTTGACAACTGACTCATATTTATGATGGTTGTAGTATTCCAGAGTCATGATCCCCTTTTGCAACCTTCTGATAAGCAAAGACAGATTCACTTAACAACCGTGTTACTGACTTAACAACTGCTTAACAAACATGGCAAGGAAAGTCATAAAGTGGGGCAAAACTCACTTAACAAATTTCTCACTCAGCAACATAAATTTTGGGCTCACTTGTGAGGGAAATCAGGACTGCATTTGAAACTTCAAATTCTAAGCCATGACTCATCGTGTGATTTATTTATTTTTTTAATCAAATCACTCCTGTATCCATTTTGTGTCACCTTCTGTTCTTTCCCTCTAATCCAGTTGGCAGAGATAAAGTTCCATTTGCAAATCTATGTGTTTAAAAAGAGTTGGTTAATTGTATATTCATGTTCAACCAGCTTGATTGCCAGGGTGCTGCTGAACTTTCTTTTTACTGGGGAAAAATGCTTTGAGATTACTGCATTTATTTTTGTCTCTACTTTGCTTGGAGACCAACAAGGCCTAAATGCCCCAGGTGCTACCTTCCATTTTATTATCGATAGCTGGTTCCCTAATGGAATCATATGTTATTTAGGGCATGTGTGCCAGCTTTTCAGAACAATGTGCCTAATGATTTCCAAAGCCTGCTTTGGAACCAGTTGACACTTGGAGGGCTGTCAAAACAACCTGTTATTCTGAGCCGTCCTTTGCCACAGTCCCTCTGGACTGCCTGTTGCATTCCGTGGAGAATTGGTAGAAGGGAGTGGGATGATATTAAGCAAAATTGTGTTTCATGAAAAAGTGAGCTGAATTCGGTTGATGGGACATTTTTTTGTTCTTGTTCCCAGGCAGCTTTCAGTAAAATTCCCATTGGATTCATTCCTCTTGGAAAGACCAGCACTTTAAGTCATACACTTTATACTAAGAACGATAACCAAGTCCAGTAAGTATGAATTCATGGTGACATCGATGGAAAATCCATTTACTTTTTCATTACTTTTAAAACAGCATGTTTCATTTTTAATCTATTTGTATTTCGACCTTCCTTTAAAAAGAATTTTGCATGATATGGGCTCTGTTAACTCTTCTAGCAATATTGTGAAATCTGTTCTACTGAAAGAGTACCTATCTATTCCTTAATGAAGATACAAATCTCCATCTGGCACCTATCATTAAAACCTATTATGAAGATCACACTAAGCCGGGTGTCTGCAACCTGCGGCTCCAGAGCCGCATGCAGCTCTTTCGTCCCCTACTGTGGCTCCCTATCAGCTGAACCCACCACTGACTGGCTCCACCCCTCACCCTCCCCTTCCAGTCACACTGGCCTGAGAGAGATGAGAGATGTGTGTGTGTGTCAGAGATAGAGACAGAGACACAGAGAGAGAGATACCTGTTTCCCACAGAACACTGGGAGCCCCAAAACCTGGGTAGGTGTGGCTGGGTGTGTGTGTCATGTGACAGGGTGGGAGTCAGTGATGTCGAGTTGGCCACACCCACCCAGGTTTTGTGGCTCCTGGTGTTTTCTTTTCTGTGGGAAACGGGTCCAAATGGCTCCTTGAGTATTTAAGGTTGCAGACCCCTGCCCTAGGCGGCATTCAATGAGTCTTCATCATAGTTAAATGCTTTTGGTATCTCTACTAGGCAAGAATTTATTATGGGTATTTTTAAAAAGGGACTCTATTGCAATCTTCCCAGAGCTGGCTCCAGTTCCAGACAGCTGTAGCGCTTTTGACTAACTGAAGTTTCTGGACCATCTTCAAGGACAACATCACCTGTAAATGTGTTGCATAACAGTGAAAGATGCAGTCTTTACAGCTGTCAGTCAAGTAGCCTGTTAGAAATACAAATCGCTTTGGAGGAATTAATTGAATGCCTCCACCTCCGCTTCCTTCCCCTTCCCCTCCCATATAAATATAATAAGTGATAAGTAGGAAGTAGTAATAATAATAAGTGACCCGGCAAGGCAGCGAGCATGGTAGAAGACCTCATTCAAAGTAATTAGCAATCCATCATTTCTCTCCACCGCACCAAATTTTTATATTGACCTTGGGCCAAATGCATTTGAGATAAAGCAGCTCTGTGTTAATTATAAATAATGCCTAAACTGCCTCCACCAAGGTTGGCCCCGGAAAAGACAGGGAATGAAACTGGCAGTGTCTCAGAAGGAAGGAGAAAAGGATGACTGGGTGAGTTCACTCAAATTCACCACTGCGGTTTTCCACTGCGGTTTTAGCATCTAGAAAGCTGCATGCTGTTCATGTCAGGTTCAGGTAGTCCTTAACTTAAAACAAGTTTATTTAGCAAAAGCAATAGCACGCAGACTTAATATATCGCTTCATATTGCTTTACAGCCCTCTCTAAACAGTATACAGAGTCAGCATATTGCCCCCAACAATCTGGGTCATCCGATCTTAATACCTTTTTGCTTTATTAAACATAAAATATCTATTCCATCCATCCATCCATCCTTCTATCCTCTTTCCTTCTCTATCTCTCTTTCCTTCTTGTGCATCTATCTATAGCAGGTGTCTGCAACCTGCGGCTCCGGAGCCGCATATGGCTCTTTTGTTCCCCTGCTGTGGCTCCCTGTCTGCTGAACCCACCACTGGATGGCCACACCTCTCACCCTCCCCTCCCAGTCACTCCTTGCCTGGTCTGAGAAGGTAAGGGCGATTACCTAAGGTAACACCAAGAGCCACAAAACCTGGGTAAGTGTAGCGGGGGGAGGGATCATGTGACTGGGTGGGAGTGAGTGATGTTGAGTTGGCCACGCCCACCCAGGTTTTGTGGCTCCCAGTGATTTCTTTTCTGTGGGAAACGGGTCCAAACGGCTCTTTGAGTGTTTAAGTTGCAGACCCCTGAGGTAGGTGTATTAACCTCTAAGCCACGGGCTCTCCTCGCTTCATCGGCTACACCAGGGGAAAGATTTGTTTTTTATCAGGACAACCTGGTCTACGCAATTAAGGGACTGGACATACTGCTCTGCTTTCGCCTTTCAGCCCCGTTTTCCTTCGTTTTCAGTATGGTGAAAAGGTGTCCAAGCTGGGAAGTTTATTTATTATTTGTATTTTGTAACTGCCCTTCTCGCTCAGAGAGGAGGCTCTGGGTGGTGAAGTTGCAGAAACATCTTTTGAGAGGAAAGCTTGTGGAAAATAAATCCAAGATATATGTGTGCTAAATTCTCTCAGCTCTTCTGCCAATTCTACGCACACTAATGGCAGAGCAATCCTTTCCTTTTAGTTGCTACCCAGACAAACTGCGAATCCCAGAATGGAATTGCTTAAGTACCACACTGTCTTGCTGCGAATTGCAATATTACTTGAATCACTTAAATCACAGAGATCTAAACAGCAAACAATATTTGGGTTCTTTTCATCTGAAATCACAATCCTGCATGGATCAAGTCAAAAAAACAGAAATCCCGCCCTTTAGAGAAAGTGGTACAGGCACTCCTCAAGTTACGGCCACCAACACTGAGCCCAACATTTCTGTTGCTAAGTGAGACAATTGTTAAGCAAATTTTGCTTTCTTTTATGTCCTTTCTTTCCACCATTGTTAAGTAAACCACTGCAGCTGTGAAGGTAGTAACACGGCTGTTAAGTGAATCTGGCTTCGCTATTGACTTTGCTTGTCAGAAAGTCGCAAAAGGGGATTGCGTGACACCCCCCCCCCGCAATCACCAAGCATCTGAATTTTGATCAGGTGACCATGGGGATGGTGCAACAGTCGCTAAGTGGGGAAAAACATGTGTAAGTCACTTTTTACAGTCCGATTGTAACATTGGACAGCCACTAAATGAACTGTTATAAGTCGAGGACTACCTGCACTGCATTTCAATCACACGTGTCAATTTCACACATTACACATGTGTTAATTTCTCTCTAGCAAACACCAATGAGAGCACAAATTGCACGCAGAATGCACCCATTTTCTGAGAATGCTAATTTTCTTGACTCCACTAATCAACCATAGATCTAGATCAGGGGTCGCCAACCTGTGAGCCTCCTCTCCCGCCACCCCCCACCCCTGCCAGTCTGCAAAGCCAGAAATATTGGGGAGCTCTGACCTAGATAGCTTTACTTACCAGCTTTATTCTTGGCAAGCTTTTTGCTACTGGCAGTCCCTGCTCCGTAAGTCACTCCATCAATAATAACTGATGCTCCAAAAGGCTCACTTGGGTTCTCTTTAAAGAGAGGAGAGAAAAATCAAAATATTTGAAGTCCCATCTGACCCTGTCAAGAAGACCGAGAGGCTCAGGTTTAGCATACTTGGCGATTTACAAAGGCTATTCAGTTAAAGAACAAGCCATGAAATGTTTCCTTTATATTGAACCCTAACATGTTACCGTTTCTTTATTCCACCCCTACTGGGCATCACGTTTTACATTCTTGAATCTAAATAGATTCAGAAGAACGGGAGGTTTTATAGAGCTTTCCAGAAAAATCCAAACAAACATAGCTCAAGAATGAAGGCGAATATATACGTGTCCGGGATAATGTTTCAGGATCCAATCTGGATCAGTCACCAGGACCAAAGGTTTAGTTTTTTGAGCTTTCGGACTCATGCTGGAGCCAATCCTCAGGGAACTTCTCTCTACCAGAATGTGTGCTTTGGGCTATTCTATGCATAGTATTGTTATTAAGATTGTCGGCCGAACAGGGACAAAAACAGCCAAGGAAATTTTTGAAGCCTGGGAAATCAGTCAACAGGATTGCTGATTTCCCATCAGCTTATCAGATGCTTAGGAACTGAGGAAACAACAGTCAACGATTTAATAGCTGGCCATCAACACCCAAAAAACAAAAGGCCACATACAACCACATAAATACTACACAATAAAGGTAAAGGTTCCCCTCGCACATATGTGCTAGTCGTTCCCAACTCTAGGGGGCGGTGCTCATTTCCGTTTCAAAGTTGAAGAGCTAGCGCTGTCTGAAGATGTCTCCGTGGTAATGTGGCCGGCATGACTGAATGCCAAAGGCGCACAGAACACTGTGGGAAGGAAAAGGAACCCTCCCCACCAAAGGTGGTCTCTATTTTTCTACTTGCATTTTTTACCTGCTTTTGAACTGCTAGGTTGGCAGAAGTTGGGACAAGGAATGGAAGCTCACCCCATTACGTGGCACTAAGGATTCGAACCCCTGAACTGCCGACCTTTAGATTAACAAACTTGGAGTCTTAGTCACTTGAGCCACCTAGTCAGTGTAAAGGTAAAGGTTCCCCTCGCACATATGTGCTAGTCATTCCTGGCTGTAGGGGGCGGTGCTCATCTCTGTTTCAAAGCTGAAGAGCCAGCGCTGTCATGTGGCCACATGACTCAACGCCAAAGGCGCACAGAACGCTGTTACCTTCCCAATAAAGGTGGTCCTTATTTTTCTACTTGCGTTTTTTAAGTGCTTTTGAACTGCTAGGTTGGCAGAAGCTGGGACAAGTCATGGGAGCTCACCTCATTACGCGGCACTAGGGATTCGAACCCGGTAGAGAGAAGTTCCTTGAGGATGAGCTTCAGCACGAGTCTGAAAGCTCAGAAGACTAAAGCTCTGGTCCCATTGACCGACTCAGATTGGATCCTGAAACATAGCTCAAGCTTAGATCTTTAGACCTACTGCACTCTCTAGGTAATCGTCGCTTAGATAATTGAATAATTCCTTTAGATAAATATTAATGACTTACCACATTCAAAGAAATTGTAAACAGGCCGTACTTTCAGCACTCGTTGCATATATTCATGAAGGATACAAACTTCAGACTTCCCATTGGGATTAATAACAAACTCTGGAAAATAAGAATATTGCAGAGATGTGGGTTTGAATCTCGGAAATGTTCAGTAGTAACAACTACATGATGAGAACAGCTTTCATTAAAAATTCCCACAGGATAAATACAACTCCTTGATACCCATCCCAGTACGTGCAGTGGTACTATCCTAACAATGAGTCGAAAATAAAATTAACATTTTCCAGGATTACCAGCACTCGATGTAGGTAGTCCTCCACTGACGACCACAATGGGGTCTCCCCGTTAAGTCATGATGGTCGCAGAGTGGATCGTCATGATTCTGACCTGATTTCACACCTTTTTTGTTTTTGCAGTGGTCATTAAGCAAGCATGGAAGTTAGCATGGCTCTTAAAACAGTCAGTTTGTTTAGGTGGCATTTCCCGCCCCCCCACCCAAAAAACCCCCCCGATGTAAATTCTATTTTTCTGGCAAAAAACATTGTACAATGGGGGTCACATGACAGTGGGATGCTGCAAATAGCCAAAAGTGGCTGGTGGACTTGGGTTGTAAGCACTGGTGGGTTGCCCACGGTTCGGTCCGCGTGAATAGGTAGCGGTGACGCTGTGACATCACCGAACCGGTTCTACGCGTCCTGGACCACTGCCCCCCCGCACGCCCACACTTACCGGTCCACGCGCGGAGCACGCTTGCACAGGAAACCTTTTTTTGATGTTTTTTCATCAAAAAAAGCTTCTGCGCATGCGCAGGAGCGCCCGTTTGGGGCATGTGCACCGTGCACGCCGACCACGCGCAAAGCGTGTGCACCTTTAGAACCGGTAGTAGAGGTAAGTAGAACCCACCCCTGGTTGTAAGTATACCTGGGGAGATTTACTTTGAATGGCAGACAAAACTCTGAATGGGAAGGACAAGCAAATAAAATCAGTTCCACACAGAACTTTGGCTAATTCTCAGGGCTTTAAATTAATTCACAATTCTTACAACCAGCTTACCTTTCTTTGTGGGCGCATCTTGGACAGACAACGTAATGAGTTTCTGATTGGCTGGCAAAATGGGCCTCTCAGACTCCGCCTGCTTCCTCTTCATCTCCCGGTTGAACTGCCGCCTCTCCGCCCACGTTCGGAACTTCTTCACTGTCACTTGCTCAAAATCGAAACATTTTTCCAGATAGTGTCGGAAATCCTCAATGTCTAAGGAAACAAAGCAACCGTCACCATGGCGCGCTCCTTCCAACTGAGAGAGCAACTAGGCCGGTCAGGGGAGTGACCTGATTTACGGACATCAGGGCCTATGATCGTAATGCAGTTGTAAGTCAAGGACTACCTATCGATGGAAATATCTTGAGAAAGATTTGTGCTTATGTCTCTTTGCATCATAGCTGCAAACAAGCAGTTAAACAAAAAAGAAAATAGAGTAATGGAGCTGGAAGGGACCTCGGAGGTCTTCTAGACCAGGGGTGTCAAATTCAAGGCCCGGGGGCCGGATTCGGCCCGTGGGGTGCTTAGATCTGGCCCCCGGGGCCACCCTGGAGGCAGCGAAGAACCCGCCCGCGATGCTTCTGCCAGCAAAAAAGGAGCTTCCAAGGGCTGTAGGCAGCCCTCCCAAGCTCTGCTTTCACTGGCAGAGGGTTATAGGAGGCCATCATAGCCAAAAACGGAGCTCAGGAACCCATTTTCGCTGACCGAGTGCTCAGGCCACAGGTGCCCCGACACAATTGACGTTGAGGTGGCCACGCCCACCCTGGCCCCCCAAGGTCAAGCACAACCCTGATGCGGCCCTCAATAAAATCACGTTTGACACCCCTGATCTAGTCCAACTCCCTGTTTAAGGAGATCCTATACCATTTGGGACAAGTGGCTGGCTGGTCTCCTAATGGAACATTCGCAATTTCTGGAGGCAAGTCGTTCCACTGTTTAATTGTTCTCACTGTCCGAAAATCTCTTCCTATTTCTAGGTTGGAGTTCTCCTTGATATGCTTCCATCTGTTGCTTCTTATTCTATCTATACCGTGTTTCCCCAAAAATAAGACCCTGTCTTATATTTTTTTGAACACCGAAATAAGCGCTTGGCCTTATTTTCAAGGTGGTCTTATCATTTTGGGGTGCGTGGAGCAATGCCATCTTACCTGATTTCCAGCTCTGTCTCCCTAACCCTAACCAGAGGAAATGGCGGGGACCGGCTGCGCATGTGTTTAAATATTTTCAGGGAGGATTTATTTTCCGGGGAGGGCTTATTTTAGCGCATGCGCTCAAAAGCATGATTGGGCTTATTATCAGAGAATATCTTATTTTAGGGGAAACCGGGTAAGTAAAAGAAAATTGGTATCGTCATCTGTGATGGTTGCTTGTTTTTCTCATTGCAGTGAATTAAAAAGCAGTGGGACTGTAGAAGTGCACTGGACATGTTCCTTTTCTCTGGTATTTATGTTCTCATCAAATCTTCCACCCATACTACACTGCAGGGCTGCACTGCCAGGACTCCTTCTCAAGGAACATTTGGGATTTAATTAGCTAGCTTAATTTCTCATAGCACGGACTTTGGAACTGATTTAAAAAATATCTCCTTTCAGATAGAGCATCATCTTTTGTGTATTAAGTGATTTCAAATAATTCTTGTTTAGCAACCATAATTGGGCCTAGCTCAATTGTTAAGTGAAACAGCTAAATGAAACTGTGATTGTGTTTATAATCTTATTTTGTGTTTCTTTTGCTTAACATACCTGTGAAAATCATGAATGCAAAGGATTGGTTGTATTACTTTTTCATCACCATTGTAACTGGACAGTTGCTAAGAGAGGCATTCATTAAACAAGGATTACCTATATTTCTTTTGTGAACTGAAGCTTGTTACCTTTTCTTCTTATTTTTGTCTTATTAAGCAATAGATTAAGCATCTGACATGCAACTGCATGCAAAGTTTTCATACTTCTCAAAGATTTAAGCTTTACCAGGTAGAGCAGAGAAGAAACACAGCCAGATAAGCTAATTCTATTTAATCATCAATGGATACATGGAGATAAACCACATTTACACACCATTCAAAAGTGACAGAAAACTAAGAGGGGAACGCATCCTATCCAGCAGTCAAAATCCAGCTAAGCAGGGATTAATCTTAGCCAGTCAAGCAGCAAACAATACCTTAATCATGAAGCTACCAACATCTCCATCAACACTGGCAGGGAAAGCTACATGTGCGGTTTGCTTCCTGTTTATACATTTACTACCAATAATGGTTCATTACCCCAGTTAGGCAATGAAATGTCTGCAAGCAAACAACAAATCTCAGAGAGCATCAAGGACTCCATAATTCTACTTTAAACAGAATCTTGCAAGTTTGAAAGTACAATGCAGGTAATATCTCGACTTACAACAATTTGCTTAGTGGCCATTTGAAGTTAAAAGGCACTGAAAAAAGTAACTTATGACCATTTTTCATACAACTGTTGCACCATCCCCATGGTCACATGATCAAAAAATCAGTGTCTTGGCAACTGACTCATATTTATGACCATTGCAGAGTCCCAGAGTCATGTGATCACCTTTTGCAACTTTCTGACAAGCAAAATCATGGGGAAGCTAGACTCATTTAACAACCGTGTTACTAACTTAAAACTGTAGTGATTCAGTTAATGGTGGCATGAAAGGTCATAAAATGGGGCAAAACTCATTTAACAACTGTCTTGCTTAGCAACAGAAATGTTTGGCTCAATTGTGGTTGTAAATCGGAGACAACCCGAATGTCTCATCACCTTTACAGCCCAATAACTTCGAGAGGGTCCCTCTGAAGCTGTGGGCTCTGCTTTCTTTTATCTGACCATTCCCTAGGCAGCATCTCTTCGCCTAGTCACCCTAAGTCATTCTGAAATCCATTTGTTTGAGATCATGGAGAACTGTTTTCTTTAGTGCATCTTTAATATTAGGCTGGATGGCTATAAAGTTTGAGATAATATAAGGTATCTTCATTATAACACTTGCTTATCTTAAACCAGGGGTGTCAAACTCAAGGCTCACAGGCTGGATCCGCCCGTGCGGTGCTTAGATCTGGCCCCCGAGGCCGCCCTGGAAACAGTGAAGGACTGGGCTGTGGTGCCACTGCCAGTGAAAATGGAGCTTGAGAGGGCTGCCTGTGGCTCCCAGTCTCCATTTTCAACTGAAGTGGTATCCAGCTCTGCCAGCAAAAAAAAGTCCGGGAGGGCCATATGCAGCCCTCCTGGGCTCCATTTTCCTTGACAGAGGGTTGCTGGACATCAAGCTGGCCACGCCCACTCTGGCTATGCCCACCCCAGTCATACCCACTTGCCCCCCCTCCAAGGTCAGACACAACCCTGATGCGGCCCTCAATGAAATTGAGTTTGACACCCCTGCCTTAAACTAAAATCAGTGGGCTTTTCATGAGAGAACCATTCCTCTAATGAATGTTACCCTGAGATCAAACCTACATTTTTATTCTTGATTGTTATTCACCTCATGCTTCATCTTGATTTATTATATTTGAATAGTGAATGCTTCATATTTTATGTGTCATCTAAAATATTCATAGCAGACTGTTGCAGAGCAAATACCATATTTTTCTTTAGTGATAGTACTTTTAGAAATCAAATCTGCGCACGCCTGTCTTGCGAGAAGGGTTTCATGTCCCAGATGGTGATAAATTTAATTTCAAACAAGACAACTGCAGGGTACAAACAGAGTTAAGAGTGGCTTGCATCTAGCATTCACAATTAATATTTATATCTCTATATATTTTACAGGCAGTGTTAAGGACAGAAATGTGGATGAGTGGTAGTGAGCTATTTTTCCTACTTTGCTTTTTTAGTCTTTTTATAACAGCTATTGGTAACGAAGTCGAATTGGAATGAAGTTTTCTAAACGTTGCTCATACAATGGAAGGATTGAAATTTAATTATTAACTTCCTGTTTATATGTGTTTAGATTATCAGTACAACTATCCTTAACAATGAAGTACAATTTGAAAATGGAGCTGATTTTCCTCATGTCCAGTTTCCAGTTTAAAACTAATGAATGCTGCTTCTGCCATGGAATGCCACAGAAACTTGAAATTCTCCCCACCCCAGAGGACTAGCTTATTTGCTTATCCCTGATTTTAGTGGATTATTTATCATTAGGGCTGGTCTCTTCAAATTTCCAGGTCTCCAAATATCTTGCATTGTATCTGCCTCATTTTATTTCTGTTATTAAACATTTGCAAAAGGTAGTGCTAGTCTCTATTTTTCTGTAATTATCTTTTTTTTTTTAACTGAACTTATATCCCGCCCTTCTCCGGAGACTCAGGGTGGCTTACAATTTATTAAGCACAAATTAATGTGCTTTTACTCATAGCCTTCATTCCTTCAATATGCCTGCTTATTAGGGCTTTTGCCCCCACAAGTGGCATTTTTACAAAGTCAGCTTATTGCCCCCAACAATCTGGGTCCTCAGTT
>JANHFM010010476.1:13412-24891 GCA_032468115.1 Grayia smithii | reverse complement strand
TTGCAGGGGCCATTTTGGGTCAAGCACAGCTGCTTTTACATTGTGTGTGAGTCAGTTGTGTTGTGTTGTGTGTATGTAAAGTGTGAAAGTTGGTTTTTGAGCTTTTTGTGGCTGTGTGAAGTTCCTGTTTGCTGCAGGGGACATTTTGGGTCAAGCACAGCTGCTTTTACATTGTGTGTGAGTCAGTTGTGTTGTGTTATGTGTGTGTAAAATGTGAAAGTTGGTTTTTGAGCTTTTTTGTAGGTCAAAAAAGGGCAATGAAGTGAACTTGGCCACACCCACCCGGCCACATGACCACTAAGCCATACCCACCAATTAAGCCACGCCCACAGAACCGGTAGCAAAAAATTTTAGATTGCACCCCTGCCATATAGATATTTGTCCTTTCAGACTATCCAGTTATATAGTGACACAAATGTTCTGTGGACTTTTCTGCTTATTCTACAAACATGTTCAAAATGCTTTAGGATCCATAGGAGCAAAGGTGAAAGAAAAAGATTTAGGAGTGCTCACAGAAGATGACTGCAAAATGAGCAAGGCAGCCAAGAAGGCAAACAAAATTCTGGGATGTAGAATCTCAGAATCGAGTGACTCCTGAGACAGCTAACAAAAATGGTGCAAAGTTGGAGAACAAAACTTATGAGGAGATATTGGAGGACAAAAGGGAAAGGGGGGGGGCATGATTGAAACCTTTAAATATATTAAAGGTGCGTGTAAGGTTCTAGAAGGCAGTATTTTGAATATTAAGATTGAAAATAATAAATCAAATACATAACATAAATTCAAACTGACAGGAGGGTAGTAAAAATAATGTTAGAAAATATTACTTCAGAAGAAAGAGTAATGGAAGCTTGGAACCAACCTCCAGCAGAGGTAATGGGTCAATCAACAATAACTGAGTTTAAAAATGCTTAGGATGAACATCTGTCCATCATCTGACAAAAATTAAAACTAAAAAAGATAAAATAGAAATAAATAAAATATAAAAATAATAATTAAAAATGGTAAATAGGTTAATAAATAAAAAAGACAAGAAAAAAGAAATAAACTAAAGGGCAAACATGATGGATCACTAGGTATTTTTCTGCCATCAGTTTTCTATGTTTCTATTAAACTGCAAATGGAATATAAAATAACAGCCTTGTTATTCTGCAAAGTTATCTGATTGATTTAACTAGGCCTATAAGTTGTTTCAAATGCTAGTGATTAAGTGGCATCACTTATATAAACTGAACTGAGGGCAATTTCATTAAAAGAAAGCAAATCAAAATTATTTTCGTACAGAAAAGTGTTACCAAACCAACAACATGAACAGTATTACAATACTATAAACATTTTCAATCTAACAAAAAATCAGAACACTTACCACTATTAGGTGGTGTAAGACCACAGCATTTCAGCTCCTGAATGTATGATGGAATTACTATGTTCTAATGAATTTACTGAAAACTAGGATGAAAGGTGTAATCCAGATATCTGCAGGGATCCTGTCCCAGAGAAAGGGAACAGCAACTGAGAAGACTCACTTTGGTGGTACCTGGGGATGGCATTTTGTAGGAAAAAAAGGATCAATAAGGAATCATTCTACTGGATCTCGTTTGATGGGCAAATCCTTTTGAGAGTAATTGCCTTTTTTAGTAGGGTTTTTTTTCCTCCTTCCTTTTTTCTTGTCTTATCCCATCTTATCCTGTCCTGAATAGCTAATATCCAAGTCCTGGACAATATAGTGATGTAAGTAGAAGTTCAAATAATATCCTCTCTCTTTGTTCCCCACCCCCCTTCTCTCTCTCTCTCTACACACACATACACACACACACATACACATATACACACACATACTCACACAAATATCACACATTTTGCAGATGAGGAAGGGGAGGAAGAATGCGGAATCCTATGACTTGAAGGAAGAAACCTGAATACTTGACAAAACAAGATAGTCTATAATTGTTTATAGTCTATAATGACTTTTTCTTACTCCCAGCTACCACATTTATCAAAATTCTACAGCAAATCATTGAAAATATTGTCTTATAGTTGCTAAATTGACTATGCTGAAATCAGTCAACATGGTTAAGACATGATTATTGTTTTGCTATTTGAATATCCCTGTCAGTATGATCTTATAAACACTGTTCATTGTCTCTTCTTTCTGTTTCTTCTAGGAACCAAGACAGCTAAGAAAGCAGCAGGGATAAATACAAGGCCCAAGACCTTATTGAAACTTCATGTAGAAAGTACATTATCATTCCTTTCAAATTTCGCTGCCAGAGAACAATACTACCAATCACAACCACGAACAGATGGATCTGAACAAATTAATTTTTCATATTTCTAGCAGCTTTCTTGTAGAGCACTGTATACAATCATTTTACTCTGGCAGGAAGAAATAATGAGCTAAGCTGGTTTCAAAGATTACATGGGTTGAACCAATTAGAAATAATTATTAATATGTCCATTAACTTTGGTTGATGCTATTAAGAACAAAAGAATTGTATATGTTAGAAATATGTTACTTTCATTCTACAGCAGATATTCTAGCTCATTCACTAATGTATTAATACAGATTAATTCAGTTCAACCTTGCAGTATTGTGGCATGAAGTATAACTCCCATTCCCTTAAGGAATTTTCTTCTTGGGACATGGCACAGTAAGAAGAAAAGGAAGGAAAGAATTCACTATGTAATATATTTAATTGCTGCCACTACTTTTTCTGTCACAATTTCCAGACATTTTTATGTCAAATAAGGGAGCATAGGGGCCCTTAAAGTTAATGGGTGAAGAAGAACTGTACATGTGCTAATAGCTTAACACATTAAAACAGATTAAAAATTGTTCTACTAATTGATTTTTCCATATTTTCAAAAATAAAATGAGCAAAATACTTTGAATTTTGAGTTTAGAGGGGGAATAGTTGTTGCTATATACACTTACACTGAAATAGAATTTTGCCAATAAATCATAGTTAGCATTGCACCTTGTCTGAAGGGCTGGTTTCCCAAATGTAACAGAATGGGATAATTAGGTTCTTTCCAGCTGATCCTCAAAACGCTGTTCCATAAGTATTCTCCCTTTCATATCAAACAAATACATAAATAATACAGTACTCCAGGGATTTTCACCTACTCCATTTTTCTCCCATAAACTAATAACTAGGATATTTCCTCCTGCAAAATATATATATTAAGGGATTAGACAAAACATTTTTGTTTTCAGAAAAATGGGAATCAAAAGGAAGATACTATATAATTTGATATAAACATTTAAAGAATAAACAAGAACTGTAAAGGCTCTCACATTGCTAGGACAAATTATTATCGGTGACAGCTGATTTTAGAGTATAAGTATCCTCATATGACAAAAATTGTGATTTACAGGTTTCCAGTAAAATATATGATTAACATTCGTAATTTGTATACAATTAACTATGTATTAACATGTATTCATGAATCTTGCATTGAAGATTCTAAAATATATATGAATATGTATATGTATAGCTTATATATGAAATCAAAGAATATTTGTTTTTGTGGGAAAGAGGAAAAACATTTATATTTTAGGTATTTATCAGTTATGATGCCAGCTAATATATATTACTATAGAAAATTTAGGTAAAATATTGGTATCTTCCTTTTTATCTATTGGAAATCTTGCTGTTTTTATTTAGTGTTATTCTGTCCTTTATTCATTGCTACTATGCTTCAATTAATTTATGGTATACTTTGTACTAACAAGTAGGGACATACTCATTTTCACACTTTTGTGGAGATCTGGCTTTCAGGTACATTGATTAGCTAGGATTCATAAAAGTTGTATCCTTCATACCTTCAATATGTTAATATATCAATCTAAAAATATAGCTGACCATGTCTTTCTCTTCTTTAATGATTCACTGAACATATTAAAGATATATACAGACTTTTCATCTTAACCAATTATCATATAAATTAAGCAGCAATTGCTTATTCAAATTGTTGAACATTGTATTCTTTGCATGAACCTTGAAAAAGGAAGGCTGATAATGATAGTTCAGATAATATTAAAGAGAAAAATCATACAATTCTAAAAGCAATAATACATATACTTATGCATAGGCATATAAATAACCATATACACATGGGTGGGTGGGGGTGGGTGTATTCATAGGTAATAAAATGATATTTAAGATTGAATCATCTTTAAGCACTTCGAAGAACTTCACTTCTGTTAACAATTTCAGTCAATACATTATTCCAAGGATGAGACAGTGACACATTTAAAATCTGTTGATGCCTTGAATCTTTAACTCCTACTTTTTTATATAACCAAACTTCTACCTATTCAGATAAAATAGCAAAGTATTCATAATGCCCTGAGTACAATATGAAAGGGATAACAAAATAGACAATGAAAGATAACTGTTCATGAGTTTTTCACTGCTTAATGTTACAGTGTTATAAATAAAGACTGAAAATGCTAGATGTGTTCAAACACTTCTTAAGTTGCTGATAAATTGGAAACCTTCAGAATTCATTTTGGCACTCATAAATTAAGAGATAAAATGTGGTGAAAAGACACATGGGATATATTTTGAGGTACTTTTAAAGGTTTTGTTGCTATAAATAAAGTGGAGTTGGAGAGTGTGAAAGCAGACAGCTTATAATTTAAGTCCTGTTTCTTAAATGTTTGCTCATTTATTACTAACAATAATAAATTACAATGGCAGATATGATTTTTGACAGAAAGGCACAGCCCATTTACCATTAAGTGTTGCTGTAGTTTAATTAATAAGTTTCTCTCAATCAATGCCAGATAATTAAAACATAATAGTTCTTAGCTCTGTTTCTAGGAAGACAAAAGACCTGATACTACTTAGCGTTTTACTTGTTCCAGGAAGGTACTGTAATAACTTATTCCCTAAATGATCTAAAGATTTTAAAGGACTAATTACATTAATGTATCATTCTGAATATATTTGTATTACTTGGAAAACAAAATGTATCAGACCGATCCCTCAAAACAGGTAGTCCTTGGTTAACAGCCAGTCATTTAGCAATTGTTCATACTGAACATGTGGTACTTATGACTGGTCTTCGAATATCCAGGATGTGCAAAAGCCTCTTCTTTATTATATTTGGGAAACATGAAGTTTTGGTTCTCTCACTTAATGGATTCATTTTACAGAAATGATGCATGGATTACCAAAAAAGGTTCATTGAAAATGTTGACTTTTCTGCACCTGACCAGCTATCATTTTTGCTTCTGGATATATTCTACAATAAATATTTCATATGAAGTAGAAAAATCATTAATTTATCCTTTGTATCTATTTGTGCTTTTTCTTCCTTCTACATCCTCTTTCCATTTTTTGATTAAATGTTCTTTTTTTGCACATCTGATAAAGCAAGGGCTAACAATTTATATTTTGTTATTTATATACTAAATAATATGTTCATAATTATTGAAAACTGAACATCAGGGTTTATTTACTTGAATTATCCAATTGATCACTAAAGAACAAATTCCTGAACAAACTATTCAGAAAAGGCTAACTGGTTTCTCTATGTCCAGGAGCAGGTAATTAAAGCTGTATTCCTAACTATACTTAAGTCCCAAAGGACAGATGCTATCTTTTCCTGAATAAATACAGTAGAGCATCAACAGAAACTATATACTCAAAACTAGAAGTTTGTTCTCGTATCTTTAATTCAACATATTTTGCTCCATCTGTATTTATCTCTTCCCTGGATCTTTCAAATGTTGAAAGAAATAATGTTGACATTAGAAACAATATCATTTTAACCTACAATGCATATAATGTGCATAGGATTGCAGCATATTCAGACAATTATGAGGGGAAAAGCATTAATTTTAAGTGCACATTTATAAATATTATTATAAGAAATTTTATTTCTTGCTTAAGCATTAATTAAAAACTATTTAATAATGCTTCTTCCTCAGATCATAAAGCCACTCACTGAAAGTCTAATGAACTGCTATTGAATGGAGTGGGTCTTTTTAAAACCTAGATTTCCAGAATAATGCGGACAAGTTACAAAGAAGGAAAACTTCTATTCTTCAGCATGGTAAGGCACTGAAGCAAATACTGAGAGTTTTCTCTCAACACTTCTGAACTAGAGAAATTCCCAGACTGCATTCATGCAAATAACAAATGTTATTTAAATGTTTATAGAAGCTTATCTAGAGGAGAAATCACATTGCTATAAACTTGTAAAGATAACTGTCTCTTTTTTGTTGTTTGATTTATCTTTATTTCACCTAACCAGCTAATTTAAGTGAGTCCAACTCAATATCAAGATTACAAAAATAGAAATTTACTGAAGTGTATGCATCATATTACCATCCAAAATAACAGCATGGTAAATAACTTTGGGAGGAGGGAAAAGGAAAAAAAACTTTAATGTGTTATTGTGCTTTAGAGCCATATACTAAGTCCTAAATGCCAGACTTATCATGAGAGAATGCTGTATTATTTATGTGGGGTAAATGCTTAAACGGCACTTTGATGGAAGTATTATCTTTTGTTTTATAGATTTCTATAACACACTTCCATAGAAAGAAGGTCCCAAATTAAAGTGTGTCTTACAGAAATCTTAAAAGATAATATAATATGCAGTAACACAAAGCAATAAATTACCCTTATAAAATACCCCCCAAAATAGTAGATAACATCATCTATGCAATGTGGATGAGTTTGGACAGTACTCTGGGAGATGGTGGAGGACAGGGGGGCCTGGGATGCTGTGGTCTATGGAATTGTGAAGAGTTGGACATGATTAGTAACTGAACATCTGCAACAGCTAGGAAAGCAAATGGTTCGAATTAGAGGTGGGTTTCAGTAGGTTCTGACCAGTTCTGGAGAACCGGTAGCAGAAATTTTGAGTAGTTCAGAGAACCGGTAAATACCATCTCTGACTTGCCCCACCCCCATCTATTCTCTGCCTCCCAAGTCCCAGCTAATCGGGAGGAATTGGGGATTTTGCAGTATTCTTCCTCTGGAGTGGGGTGGGAATGGAGATTTTACAGTATCCTTCCCCTGCCACGCCCACCAAGCCACAACCACAGAACCGGTAGTAAAAAAATTTGAAACCCCTCCACTGTACAATAGTACCTAGGTGCATTGCAGGTTTATCCAGTGTTTCTCAACCTTGGCCACTGGAAGCAGAGCTGGCTGGGGCATTCTGGGAGTTGAAGTCCACCCATCTTCCAGCAGCCAAGGTTGAGAAACACTGATCTAAACCGTAAGAGAAATCATTTCTAATTTCAACTTTACTGTTTAGAAATCAACGTGATAAGACCAAAAAAAAAAGACAGGAAGGAAAGGGTCTCTGAAGGCCATTATCACACAGGACTTATTAAGACCAAACACACAGGACTTATTAATATTGCATTCAGACTCAGTCATAATGAAAAATACAAATTGTTTAAATGGGTAAACCAGGAGGGAAAAAAAAATCAAATTGCATTGTCACAAATTCATATTTAAATGACTGTTAGGAGAATCATTGCAAAATGGGGATTTTTTTAAAAAAAAAAAATAATCAGTGAAATATAATTCTCTTGATATACAGTAATAGTTTTTGCTTTCTTTTATCGGAAAATGTTTGAGTATTCTGGACATGAACTTTTTACATTGACCTTTCCTTTGACTTCTTTTGGCACAAATTCCCTGATTTTCTGAGGCTCATTTATTCCTGTCCCCCAGAAATCTTTGTACAGCTGTGCTAGGTCTGGTTTTGCTATGCACCAGTAGCTTTGTCCCCCAAGAAATCAACATGCCTTTGGAAATCTTTCTTAGGTCTTTGGCAGGACATGCCATGGATCCTTCCCATTTACCTATCATCCTGTGTTTTCCATTCTGTCAATCAACCAGCTTGTTTTGAGCTGGAACTCCAAGCACTACTAAGCAACCCTATTCTAACTTCAGTGTAGTAGTTCTCCAGACTACTGTAGGAAATAAAATGGTGACTAGACTTTACTACCCAGTGCTGGTTGGAGACCTGTTACTGTTATCCCATGCCGCCTTTGGGTAATCTTGCAAAGCCCAGTTGTTCTCTCAAATCTAAAACCTGGCCTGGCCCAAAATAATGTTTTTTAACATTTTTGTGTTTAGGTCCCATCAGGGTTTTTTTAGCCAATTTATTTATCATTTTATGGTATATCTTTTCATAAGAGAGTTAAGGCAGTGGTGAAATCCAATTTTTTGTACTACCGGTTCTGTGGGTGTGGCTTGGTGGGCATGGCAGGAGAAGGATACTGCAAACTCTCCATTCCCACCCCACTCCAGGGGAAGAATATTGCAAAATCTCCATTCCCACCCCACTCTGGGGCCAGCCAGAAGTGGTATTTGCCGGTTCTCTGAACTACTCAAAATTTCACTACTGGTTCTCTGAATTGCTCAAAATTTCCGCTACCAGTTCTCCAGAACCTGCCAGAACCTGCTGGATTTCACCCCTGGTTAGGATTCATTCTAATAAAATAAGCAAGATTGAAAGACAATAATTTGTATAAGCAAACCTGGTGAATTTCATCATCTAGCTTCTCCCAAACCGTAAGGGTTCTTTGGTTTACAGTATTCATTCCTTCTCAGTCTGCCAGTGAAGGACCAATGTTCTACTAATATGTGGAAAATAACATGCTCTTTATTATAAAAGGGTCACTCATGAGTTTGTCTATGGAGTTGGCCATCCTTTTAGGCAAGAACACAACTGAGAGCTGTTCCTCCTGAATTCCCTAAAGGTTTCCCACTGTTAGCTGGCTGCAGAACTCTAATCCAGAATATCTAGACAACAAGAGGCTGGGGAATAATCCTCTGATACATGGTAGAAAACACATTATCTTATCACCAGTAGGAGGGTAAAACACGCTTCCCACAGATGCTACATATGAACTGGAAGGTGTTGGAGAAAAATCTGTAAGAGGCAACTTCTAATTTCATCCTGTTTATATTTTCCTCTCCCTTCTCACTTGCCCTTCAGAGACAAGATGAGATTTATTTTCTCTACTCAGGTATGACAACACAGACTATATCAGTCTCTGAAACTTATTATAGGTTTCCAAAGTCAGGTCAAGCATGCATGGACATGTCCAATAGCATTCCATGGGCAAGACCCTGAACAGAGAAAACAGGGTGCAATTATAATTGAGCAACAAGGAACTAAAGGAGTATAAGTATAAGGTGAAGGGTTACAAATCTATTATATAAAAGCTAAAAGTTTAAAACTGACTTTCTAAGGTACCTATTAAATGAACCATGACTTCAGCTTTCTCCAAATGCTTTGCTGAACTTCCTCTAATAGAGATTAGAAGTTATTATGTACAGGTAGTTCTCGACTTACAACCATTCATTTTGTGATGGTTCGAATTTACAATGGCACTGAAGAGTGACTTATGACTGTTTTTCACACAAATGTTGCAGCATTCCTATTGTCACATGATCAAAATTTGGATATTTAAAAACGTGGAAAAATATAGAATTTGATGTTATATATGCTGAGAGCATCAAGAATACGCTATGCACAAAAATAGGATATTTTGATTCCCCTAATGAACAAATGGCTGCAAAAGTTGTTGGGAGTTAACAGAGATAGCTAAATTACCTCCTTTGATTAAAGAAAAGAGTACAATTAATTTTGTTTCTATTTGATTTTTGGACTTTGTGACTGAGGTTGAAAAAATTAAACTTTGATTTTTGCTGATTAGATAGGTTTGTTGTCATAGAAATGGCTTGTTTCTATTATCACGCAAAAGTAAAACTTGAGGCTGTACATTCTTATTTTAATGCGCCAAAGAGATGGAAGTCAAATGCTTTTCTTTTTCTTTTCCCATTTCCCTATACTTTTTCCTCTTTCCCCTTTTCCTCCCCTATTTTCCCATTTTTTAATTTCTCTTCATATTTCTGAATTTTATATTAGGATAAAGTAATAAATATATGAATATTCGGAAAAGCTTTTTGGACCAAGTTGAGAATGCTTGCCTAGATAGCTGGGTTATATAATAAGCTCAAATGAATGAGACAGGATGAAATACACTAGAGAAAGGAATTGCTTCCTCAAGGCTGATTTACAACCAGGACAAGCATGAAAAAAACCTCTATCCCACAGGGAGGAACCTCATGGCCAAAATATATGGTTGTTTTGAGGAGAAATCTTCAGGGAAAGCTACTATTTTCAAACCTCTTCGAAAGCTTTCAAGAGGCACTTCATCTGAGAATAGAATAGAATTCTTTATTGGCCAAGTGTGATTGGACACTCAAGGAATTTGTCTTTGGAAGGAACTCCTGAGCTCAATCGATTTCTCTCTTCAGTGGTTCAGAGCTACAGCTCCCACAATCCTTCCTGACACAAATAATAAAGAGCTGGTACTTCAAGAATTACTCTTACAAGATTCTCTGGAATGTAGTGTTTTTGAAAGGGACACCTCTCTCTACTAATCGGAGCAGGCCTCAGGCCAAACCTTGAACCAAAACTAGAATATTAGCTACTGACCAACCAGTCACACATTATGCACACCATGTGCTTTTATAAATCACCCTTGCCAAAACTGGTTGTGTGTAAAAGTCAGCTCCTGCTCTCCTCAAGAGGCGTCTCACCTGCTGATCCAACCTCCCATTGGCCTCCATGCCTTCCTCCTTGCTGAACCACAGACTTCCCAAAAGATCAAAACTCACCCTGTTTCTGCACCACCAGAGGGCGATGCAAAAACATATATGGACCCTAAGCTAGGCTGAGGAGGCCTTTAGATCCTTCCCCTCAAATAGCAGACTTTAAATATCCAGATGTGCCAAAATGATAATCTCTAATAAATTGGAATTTTGAAGAATTTACTGCCTTGGAGTTTTATTTCGGTGGGGGTGTTTTTTGGAACCTTGACAACTCTCTGAAGCAGAATATAGAAAGTCAGAAGAAAAACAAAGTACAGGGCGAACTTTTATGAAGCTTGCAATATAAGTAATGAAGCATTTCCCTTTTTTCTCTCTCTCAGTGTATACTGTAAATTTCTCAGAGACAAAAACAGAGACAATATCTTTACCTCTCCAAAGTTCTAGCTGGATTTAGTTCTCCTGATTTATTTTTTTTGCCCTTCAGCTGTACAAACTATGAAAGAAAAAGAAAACAACCATTCCTGTGAAGAGAGAATTATAAATCAAAGTAGGCCTGCTATAGGATGCAGCCTAAATAAGTAATGCATTTCTCCCCGCATGTTTCTATGCCCTAACAGGCATAGAAAAGTTTTTTCACTTTGAGAAAAACTTATTATTTTGAATATATAAAATGGCATGCCAGGTAGGAAAAGCAAGCATATCCCTCCAAATTAAAATTGTAGGTGGACTTTCAGGCAAGGAAACAGTTTGTGCTAAATTTCAGTATATGAATGATTTCAACAAACTTCAGACTATACTGGTGAAACTCGAAAAATTAGAATATCATGCAAAAGTTCATTTATTTCAGTAATGCAACGTAAAAGGTGAAACTAATA
>JANHFM010010476.1:0-13312 GCA_032468115.1 Grayia smithii | reverse complement strand
CATTGCTTCTTGTTCTACCCTCAGGTGCTTTGGAGAATAGTTTGACTCCCTCTTCTTTGTGGCAACCCCTGAGATATCGGAACACTGCTATCATGTCACCTCTACTCCTTCTTTTCATAAGACTAGACATATCCAGTTCCAGCAACCGTTCTTTATATGTTTTATCCTCGAGTCCCTAATCATCTTTGTTCTTCTTCTCTGCACTCTTTCTAGAGTTTTGACATCTTTTTTACATCATGGCAACCAAAATTGGATGTATTCCAAGTGGGTCTTACCAAGGCATTATAAAGTGGTATTAACACTTCACGTGATCTTGATTCTATCTCTCTGTTTATGCAGCCTAGAACTGTATTGGCTTTTTTGGCAACTGCAGCACACTGCTGGCTCATATTAAAGTGATTGTCCACTAGGACTCCAAGATTCCTCTTACAGTCACCACTATTGAGCAAGGTACCACATATATTGTACCTGTGCATTTGGTTTTTCTTGCTTAAATGTAGAACCTTACTTTTTTCATCATAGAATTTCATTTTGTTGGATAGTGCCCAATGTTCAAGTCTGTCAAGATCCTTCTGTATCTTAAGCCTATCTTCTAGAATATTCTTGCTAGCTTGGTATTGCCTGAAAATTTGGTAAGTTCCCCATCTATCCCCTCATCCAAATCATTGTTGAATATGTTGAAGAGTACTGGGCCTAAAACAGAGCTTTGGGGTACCCCACTGCATACCTCCCTCCATGTAGATGCATTTCCATTGAAGACTACATGTTGACTGTGGTTGGTCACGAATCCATCTGGGGGTGATGCTGTCTAACCCATATTTTTCTATTTTATCAAGTAGTAGGTTATGGTCTACTTTGTCAAATGCCTTCCTGAAGTCCAAGTAAATTATATCTACAACATTCCTCTGGTCCACTAATTTTGTCACTTTGTCACTAGTTTTGTCATTTTGTCAAAGAATGCAATAAGATTAGTCCAGCATGATCTGTTTTTGACAAACCCATGTTGGCTTTTGATTATTACTTTGTTTGCTTCTAGGTGTTCGCTGATTCGTTGCTTGATTATCTTTTCCAGAATCTTCCCTAGTATTGAGGTCAGGCTGATAGGTCTATAGTTTCCTGGATCTATTTTTTTCCTTTTTTGAAGATGGGAACTACATCAGCTCTTTTCCAGTCCTCCAGGATCGTTGAAAGTTATAGTTCAGTGGTTCTGAGATCTTGTCTGCCAGTTCCTTCAGAACCTTGTGGTGTAATCCATCTGGTCTTGGTAATTTGACTTTGTCTAGGGTAGACAGGTGCTCACTTACCATTTTCTTCCCTATTTTAACGTGTTCTTAATCTGTTTTTTGTGGTGCTGTTTTTGATAGGTTGGACTGTTTTTCCCTTTGTGTAACGACAGATGCAAAAAAACAAAACAAAACTAGTTAAGTAGTTCCGCTTTCTCCCTGTTGTTTGTCACTTTCTTGCCACTTTCTCCCAGCAAAGGACCAATTGTTTCCTTGACTTTTTTCTTGTTTTTAACATATTGGAAGAAGCTTTTTTGTTATTTTGTATTTGTTATTTTTTACTTTACTTTTTGTAGCAAGCCTTTGTTTGTTGTGAGCCTTAGCTTTCCACACTTCATCTTTGCATTCTCAGGCTATTTGCTGATATTCTTCCTTAGCTATGTTCCCCTCTTTTCACTTTTTATTCTTGACCTTTTTGTCATTCAATTTGTCAGCGAGTTCTTTATGCAGCCAGGCTGGCTTCTTTTGCGAGCTGTTGTTTTTCTTCTTCAAATATAGTTCATATAAAAAGGCATAAGCTGAAACTGGGTGACCAGGATGTTTACTAATCAGGTTGGATGAATCTGGTTCAGATGTCTCTCTAAAAGGAGCAACAATGAAGAACATGTTCTGCAGTTTCCACCTCTCTGGAATTACAAGGGCAAAACATTTCAGCCAATGGTACATTTTTCTATTTACCATTCAATGCTGCAGAAGGGAGAGCATAGCATTTAGCAAGAGAGAATGAAGCTTTCCCATAGTTGGGTGTTTCTAAACGTGTAATATAGTTTGTAATAATGACAATATATCTTCTGTGTACTAGTGACGGGAAGACTGGGGCCTTTCCTAGATCTGGCTGCCTCTATGTATCCTTTATCCTTTGCTTCAGGGTTTATTTTGCCTGATCATATTCCATCTTAAGAAACGAGGAGGGAGAGTAGCCTACATTTAAAGGATTAGATTTAAAAGCCTTGATCCATGTGGATTGAAAATTATCATGAAGACTTAATGGTGCTAGGCCTTGAGGATAGAAGCTAAGCTTTAACCAAAGGTTAATAGAAGCTAGACACACTCTTTATTCAACTTTTATCTTGCCTGTTTCCAGTCATAAATATGCATTTGAGACACAGCGAGTTATTCTGAAAGCTCCCTCTGATAAATTTAGATTGTATCCTCTCCAAGGAAGTGAAACAAGAAACTGGAGGGCCAACCAGAAACCCATGAGGAACTGAGTTAGTGGGTTATCCTGAAAGAGCTTAAGTGTAATCGGAACAAAATGTTATCCTTTGGATACACATGATATCAAGCTGGGCTGACAAGGTTAGTCAGTTCCTATCACAACCAATGAATCAAGACTTGGTTGATCTGAAAACCAAACCAAACAAAAAAACAATACAGTAAGATATCTACCCTGAATTGTCAAGGATACTGTAAACCTTAATTTTAATTCAAAAAATAAACTTTGTAAATAAGAATCTGCAGGTTAATCTTAAAGATAAATGTGAAAACATATATTTTGATTTAAATAATACTAACTGCAACAAACCAAAGCACTCCATTTTCATGCATCTCATTTTCAGTCATTAAATCCATTAAGACATCATTATTCACATTTGAATTGTGAATGACTTTTCAAATCATTGCTGAATTTCTTTTAAACTCATCAGTCTAAACATTGCTTTTTATGCTTGTTTTCCTAGTTAAGTGCATTTTGTCCTTCTTTAAATAATTTATGAGTGTACTACTTCAATTAATGACATTCAAAATTAAAAATCAATTTAATAAGGGACCAGCAAAATGAATTTGACATTTACAGAAGTACATTTAAAGTGCTGCATTTCCTGGGTGATCTTGCTAAAATTATGAAATTATAGTTTTAAAAATATAATGGATGAGACCACATCACTGTTTCAATAACTGTGGAGAATAACTCCAAATTCATATATACTGTTTTGTTTAAAGTTTTGAAATATTAATTAATATATTTATGGGCCAAGGGATAATAATCATGACATTTGTTGTTATGTTCTGAGGAATTATTTGGCACATAAACATCCTTCTTCTGCTTCAATAGTGGATCCAAGTGGTAGCCACTTGGCTATCTTTCTTCAGTTGTTTGCACTCTATAGCAAACAACTATAGCATACATATTATATTTCTTCAAAATTATTTTAAAGGGCATCTTCTGGATAAATAATAAACTGATTATTTTCCAATTGTTCAATCTCCTTAGATCTGCTCAAGAATCTTCCTATACATAAATACCAAACTAATATATTATTCACTGGGTTATGATTAACATTTACATGTATAGGGCAATTATATCTGTAATGACTCTCAGCAGTGTATAGGAGTAAGACACATAAGATATAATGTGAAATAAACAAAGTATATAAAGAAGACTTCCACAAACTAATAAAAAACAAAGAAACAATAAATAAAGTAAAATAAATCAAACAACATTAACCAAACCAAGATAGGATCAAGGCCAAATGTACTCTGTCAGTTTCTGGAAGTAATCATAATGGGAGCCAATGAATATCCAGTGGGAGGCTACTCCAAGAAACACTGCTGCTACTGCTGACTTTTGACCTGCCCTTCACTTCCTTAAATTGGGGAATTTCAAAAAGTACCAGTATCAAATAGACATCGTTGATTCTAATGGGAGAATGTGGTCCTCTAGTTAAGTAGGTGCCAAAGTATTTATGCATTTGTACCAATACAAAAGCTTTTTAATTCAATGATCAGCATGAAGCTAAATTTCCAGAAGATACACTTAATAGTGATTATTGGTAAGCTACTATCTATTGCTGTGCTTTCAAAGTAGCCAAAATAGCCCAGTCATGTATTGTTAATAACAAAAAAAGGATGAAAATATTTATATCTAATTTCTCTCCCTAGCATCCTACTACCAACAAATGCTGCTTGAAATATTATTTAAAAAGCCACCAACAATAACTGCCAGAGAAGATTTGGAGTCCATTAAGAGTAACCAAAAGAAAAACAAATCTATCATCTGTTTATCTATATCTTCACTATAAATGAATTTTTAAAAATCATATTTCTTCCTTTATTTATCATTATCTTGCCATTTCTTCTAAAGATACAAAGGAAAAAAACAACTTCTTCCCATTTTTTATTTCACGTTTTTAAATAAATGTTTTAAAACTCATCATTCAAACTTAATCAAGAAAAATTCCATTAGGAACCGACCGAAACAACAGCATTTTTTAAAAGAACAACTTTAATCTCTTCCAAAGATCTCACAAATTAATTTCTTCTCATCTTTTCTTTATCTAAATTTTAATACTATAGCTTATCACATCCTCTAAAAGTGCAATAAAAACTCTGTTTTTCACATATTTTATCTATAAATAAATCTTTAAATCCTTATCATTCAGTCAAGAAAAACCCATTAAAACTGTTAGAAAAAAGAAGAATCATATGCATTTTAACCTTAGTCACATAAGTTAACTATGAAGATTTAAATGCCTTGGTGTTTATTTGTTTTAGGTAATGCTCTGAGAGCTGATTTTCTTTCTTCTCTCTTTATCTTTTCTCAGAAATTTGGAGTATAGCACATCTCTTTTGTAAGTCCAAAGTAAGAAAAATGTCCATGTTTTCTGAATTGAAATCCACACATCCAAATTATTTTATGATTTTGTGTACCTTTTAGAATTAAAACTCAGTTGCTTTTATTTGTACCAGTATATTTTTGTCATATAAATTTTTTGTCATTTTGTCAGACTGCATACATAGTATTCTTGTACCCTGTCAACAATCCATAGTCAAAACAGCCCGATTTTAAGTTATATTCTCTTCTAACCTACAAGCAATCAAGCTCAGAGAACAGCAAGGATCCCTCATTACAATGCTACGCTATAAATATTCTCCTTTATTGATCTTCTCTGTCTCTTCTTTCAAGCCATTTTTATTGTATCAGATGATCTAAAGAGAAAGTTCTGGGATACTGCAGCCAAATATCATTGAATACTTCAAGAGTTAAAATATATTTTTTTGTCCATTCTGTATTAGTGGGTGTTTTCCTATATTTATAAACTTTAATTACTTCAGGCTGCCTCCTGAGTCAATTCTTCATTTGGATTACTACAATGTGGCTTTACATGGGGCTGCCCATTGAAAGTTACAACTGGTCCAAAATTCAGTGGTAATCACAGTATTCAGTGATCATATATTTATTTTTGTTACACATGTATTGTGTGAGTTATACTGGCTCCAAGGTTCATTCCACGTATAATTCAAGAAAAAAGCATCTTTGATTTGGATGGCTGAGAATCTCCACAGACATTTGAAGTAGTCTTTAAAGACCTACATGGCACAGGATATACTTATTTGCAGATATATTTGCTTTTCTTTAAGAACATCTGCTCATCTAAATAGGGCACATAGGTGACTGAAATCCTGTCACCTAGTGGGTCCTTAGAAGCATGCTTTTTGCATTGCTGTCCCCACCCTTATGGAACATCCTTCCTCTGGATATTCATCAGGCCCCATCATTTTGGCTTTTAGAAGGTCATCAAGACCTGACTTTTTACTGGGGTGCTGAGACAAATTGCAAAAATAATATGGAATGATGCCAACTGGTACTTGCTGTGGAACATTCTAAGGTGATAATTAAGGCACAGGCTTCCCCCCTTTTTGTTTAAACATTTTATTTTTTATTGCTTTATGCTTATGTTTTATAGCTATACTGAATGATCCAGAATTATTTAAGATAAGCACAGTGGTGGGTTGCTCCAGGTCCGGTCCGATCACCGAACCGATTCTCTGCGTCCCGAAACCGGGCCCACCCGCATGCCTGAACTTACTTTTTTCTGGTAAAAACCCCAAAAATAGCACTCTGCGCATGTGCAGAGAACTTGTTTCGTGGTTTTTCCTGAAAAAATTTTAGCGCGAGTGAAGCGAGAGCATGCGTGCAAATCACACGTGCGCATGTGCAGGAAGAGAACCATTAGGAAAGGTAAGTAGAACCCACCACTGGATGGGCATCATATGCAAAAATAATAAAATAAATAAAACAATAAAATAAAATAATAAAATAAAATAGTAATCGCATGTCATTTTGGCTGATAACTTAGGAAAAGATGGTATATATCATGTATATGTCTGCATGTCTGACAAAGTGAAGAGAATACAAGCTTAAAAGCAATGTTTTATTTCAAGATACAAACCACAAAGCTACATAAAAATTGATCGGCCTTGGATGTGGTTAGTCTTTTTTTCTTTTTTTAATGACTTAATATTCCAAAAAAGCAATAAAAAATGATCTATAATGCAAGAAATTATCATAACTCATCTTTTTATATATTTTGCATCAGAGGAAAATAAATACTGTTGTAAGGTATTAAGATGAATGAAGTGATATCATATACATTCCTGTTTTCTGAGATAAATTAAGACAATTACCAGAGTCTAGCTCTATTGCTTTATTAAAATTTCCTTTGTAAAATATTGTTTTTCTTTCTATCATCCTATGCCAAAATGACCCTATTTATGTCTGCAGCAATAAATTCATGTGTATATAAATTCTTAAAGATGTTAGTATGAAAAAAAAATCTATACAATATAAATAATATCAATTCCCCATTTTAACATCTCAAAAGAACCCAAAATATCTGCTACTACCTGCATTTGGTATGCTTTTAGTTTTCTAATATGCAGACTTTATGTTCATTTTTAAAATTAAGGACTGCAAAAGTTGAAAGGTGTGAAAATTGAAGGAGTATAAATACAATGAATTTTTTCTGCCAGACAGGTGAATTTAATTAAAGTGCTTCATTGATCTCACATTATACAGTATTTAGAATCATTGTGACAGGACCCATATAATTAGGAACAGGCTGGTATATGGCAGATTCTCCTATTTTATTCAGAAGTAACTCTGTCTGGTTTTCCTTGAGACTACTATTGGATTTTTTTTCCTTCTAGCTTTATTTCCTATGATGTACTAAGTTTATGTACTAGTTTATTCCAACAGCATGATGTGGAGTATAGCAGTCAAAAGATAGGCTATAGAATTAGGAAGCACAAGAGGGTAGGGCTTTTTATTTTTATTTTGGTCACAAATGGCTTTGATCATGGAATATTTTAGATGCATGCATTGAGATGTTCCTGCCTGGGGACATGTGAAATCTGGGAGAGGTAGATTTGTTCCTTGTTCTGTGGGATATGAAAATTTCTTCCTAGATGTGGAATTTTATGGGCAACTGGCATCAAGGTTCAGTATTATGATGAAAGATATATCTTGAGGGAACCCTAATAAGCAGGCATATACAAGGAATGAAGGCTATGGCTAAGCACATTGATTTGTGCTTAAGAAATTGTAAACCGCCCTGAGTCTCCGGAGAAGGGCGGGATATAAGTTGGAATAAAATAAAAATAAAAAAATAAGACCTGGTGCCTTTTCTGCACAGAGTTGCAATATTCGGGTGATCAGGACTTTTAACGTTGGAGAGAGTGAGACCACATGAGCTGTTATGTAGAGCAGGGCTGTCACTCATGGTTCGCGGGTCAGATACATCACACACTGGCCACGCCTCCACCCAGTTAAGCGACGGGGGAAAAAAGTCCTGATACGTCACGTGATGACGCCACAAGTTTGACACCCCTGAGGTAGACAGCTGGGTTTGTGATGAGAAGTAAGGGGTTTGTTTTCTAATAAAGGTAAAGGTTCTCCTTGCACATATATGCTAGTCGTTCCTGACTCTAGGGGGCGGTGCCCATCTTCGTTTCAAAGCCAAAGAGCCAGCGCTGTCCGAAGACGTCTCCGTGGTCATGTGGCCGGCATGACTAAATCCTAAGGCGCATGGAACGCTGTTCCCTTCCCAACAAAGGTGGTCCCTATTTTTCTACTTGCATGTTTTACCTGCTTTTGAACTGCTAGGTTGGCAGAAGCTGGGACGAGGAACGGGAGCTCACCCTGTTACGCAGCACTAAGGATTCGAACCGCTGAACTGTCAACTTTTCGATTGAAAAGCTCAGCGTCTTAGTCACTGAGCCACCACGTCCCCATATTGCTTTCTAATAGTAATATGTTTATAGAGAAGCATTCATGTGTTTCCCACCTTAACCACATGGCAGGGCATTGCTGATACTTTTTGGAATCCTGGCTGGATGGGGCTATGTAATGTCAAGTGCGAAAGACTAGGTTCACATGTGAATAGCAATAGCAGTAACACTTAGACTTATATACCGCTTCATAGTGCTTTTACAGCTCTCTCTAAGCGGTTTACAGAGTCAGCCTATTGCCCCCAACAATCTGGATCCTCATTTTACCTACCTTGGAGGGATGGAAGCAGTGGTGGGTTGCTCCCAGTTCGGGCCGATTTGCATGATCCGGTAGCGGTGACACTGTGACATCACCAAACCGGTTCTCTACGACTGGGAGCTGGGCCCACCCGTGCGCCCGTAGCTACCGTTGTCTGTGCTCCATGCGCTCCGCGTATGCACAGAATGCTTTTTTGAGGGTTTTTTCCGCAAAAAAAGCTACTGCGCATGCGCGGAGCACCCATTTGGCGTGCACCGGTCATACGTGAAGCACGTGCATCCTCAGAACCGGTAGTAAAGGTAAGTAGAACCCACCCCTGGATGGAAGTAGGGGTGTAATACAGCTGGCTTCCCTACCAGTTCAGAAGTGCGCGCGCTGTCATCACACTACGGTTTTGACACTCTGCGCATGTACAGAGGGTTAAAACTGTGACATGACAATGTGGGAGGAGCCTCCCACTGCTGCCACTACCGGCTCACCAAACCTCATGCAACCGGCATTGCCAGCCTGCACTAGCCAGACAGAGCTGGCTGCATTTCACCCCTGGATGGAAGGCTGAGTCAACCCTGAGCCTGGTGAGATTTGAACTGCCAAATTGCAGGCAGCCGACAGGCGGCAGAAGTAACCTGCAGTACTGCACTCTAACCACTGCGCCACATGTACTGTGTCTGCAGCCACCTCATTTCATCCATGCTCTTAGTCTACAAAAGGGAAACACAGAGCATGTGTGGATGTGTAGGAGGGGTGGGTTCTACTTACCTTTACTATCGGTTCTCTTCATGCACATGCTTTGTTCTTTTGCCACATGCACTCGCTTAACTCGCACACGCGCACACTGAGTGCATGCTCCCTGCATGCGCAGAAACTAATCTACTAGAAAAAAAACTAAAAACAAGCGCTCTGCGCAGAGCATAAAAACAGAAAACAAAGGAGAAAAAAAGTAAGTACGGGTGCGTGGGTGGGCCCAGCTCCCGGCCACGGAGAACTGGTTCAGTGACATCACATTGTCACAGCTACCGGATTCCGTGAACTGGGCTGAACTCGGAGCAACCCACCACTGGTGTGTAGGAGACGAGAAGAAAACAGCAAGCAGACAAAGAAGGAATGGTTGGGCAATTACAGCCATTACAGGCAGCAAAAGGTGGCCAGGACCACCAGATACAGTGAACAGAATATCTGTGGGGGGATAGAACAATATCTTAGTATGATTCCTGCTAGGAGCTCGGCTTGACAATTCAGCTGGAGTGCTCAGTAGCAACACTGCTTAAGACCAGAGCTTGCAGCTCAGCAGCAATCAGAAGAAGAGCAGCCATGCTGAGACACCTAATCCAAACAAACGCCAGAAACTTTGGCGTGAAGTAAAGGCTGTATGACACTTTACAAACATTAAGACTTTAACGTACAGCATGGACTGAGCATCAAAGATCTATTTATTATTATTATTATTATCAAATTTATTTATCACCCATCTCACAGTTCAAGGCAACTCTGAGTGGCTTATAGTAAGATAATATACAAATATCCGACAATCATAAATATAAAACCAGATTAAAATTACAAAAATTAAAACAAACTAAAAGAACGTGGATTTGGGGGAAGAGGTGAGTGTGCCTTCTTTATTTGTGCACCCACCACCTTCATCCCACAGCTTCTTTATTTGGCTATATCAACTTGTAAAACCTTGGAGGGTGTCAAGAACTCAGGGCAACAGTATAATGTTGGGGAAGATGTGTGCTATAAAAAAGAGTGCATACAGTTATTTTCTATGCTGTGAGATGCCGCATCTTTGGGAAACATACAACCATCACACTGTATAAGGCTTGAAAATATGGCTCCCATGCTGTTATAGAAGGTTAACAGAAAATTAGTGTAACTTGCCTCTGTCTACAAGAAAAAAAATAGTGTATAAACCATAGGATGAATAAAATGCATTTTAGTAATTGTGTTCTTATATAGTTAACAATTTAATCACTACAAAATTAACAACATTTTAAAAGCTTATTCCAACATGTTAAGAGTTGACTATTTCTTGCCATGTCCAGCAACAAATGGAAAAATAGTTTGCATATCCTATTGTCTGATGTGTTTCTTCCAAAAAATAAGGTTGCACTGGTGTGGAACAGTTGTACTATACTGGTGAAACAATTGTACTGATATAGAGTAGGTTGGATTTATTCATTATACAGCTAGAATAGAGATGAGGTTAGCAACCCATATCCATCCATCAACTCAGCAGGAGCAATTTGCCAGCCTGTCACAAAACATCTGAACATCTTATAATAGAATATAATCCAACTAGTGTCTTAAACTTTAAAAGAGCTGATTTTAACAAACTTAGAGAGAGCCTACGAAAAATTCCATGGATAAAAATCCTAAAGCATGGGAAACTCTGAAAAATATGATCATAAAAACCCAGTCCAGCACAATACCACTGAAAAAGAAAACAAGAAATTCAAGAACAAACTAGCATGGCTGCATAAAGATCTCTCTGATAAACTGAAAGACAAAAAGGATAATTACAAAAAGAATTTAAAAAGAAAGAAGGACACATAATAGGATATCAGCAGATAGCCCAAATCTGCAAAGATGAAATCAGGAAAGCAAAGGCTCAGAATGAACAAAGACTTGCAACAAAAGTCAAAGATAATAAAATGATTCTTTTAACATATAAATAACAAGAAAAAAGTCAAGGAAACAGTCGGCTGGTCTGATGAGCCGAGAGGAAAAGTGGAGTTAAAGCAGGTTAGGTTGGCTTGCTTGGTCAGATGTGGGTTAACTGTAGAAGAAACGTGAGATGGGGGTGGTGCCAAGGGGTGGAGTCATGGGTGGAGCACCGGAACCTTTAAAATGGTGGTGGGGAGCACAGCGCAGAAGCGCTGGCAATATCTCACTTTGAAAGTTGGTGATTGTTGGAATGTGCTGGAGGACCTGATAAAGATCTCTACAACTAGGAACCCAGTTGCCTGGAGACTTATTTCAAAGCGCCATTCTGGAACCTGACAGTAGTCCTTAATGGCACTATATTTTCATGTAAGGAAGTAAGCAGTGGGGTGCCACAAGATTCCGTCTTAGGCCCAGTACTCTTCAATATCTTCATAAATGACTTAGGTGAGGGAATAGAAGGGGAACTAATCAAATTTGCAGATGACACTAAGATAGCAGGAATAGCCAACACCCCAGGAGACAAGCTCAGGATCCAAAGAGATCTTAAAAGACTTGAATAATGGGTCCTGACTCACTTAAGCATTAGTCAGCAGTGTGTGACAGCAGGCAAAAAAAGCTAATACATTCCTGGGTTGTAAAAACATAGGCATAGAATCAAATGCACGTGAAGTATTAGTACTGCTTTATAAAGCCTTAGTAAGATCATACCTGCATCCAGTTTTGGTCACCACGTTACAAAAAAGATATTGAGACTTTGGAAAAAGTGCGAAGAAGAACAACTAAGATGATCAAGGGCCTGGATACAAAAACATATAAAGAACAGTTGCAAGAATTGGATATGGCCAATCTAGAGTAAAGAATTTCTCTAGAAATTCTTTAGAACTTTCTAGAAATTTATCTAGAAATTTCTCTAGATAGCAGTATTTGAAGAGCTGCCACATAGAAGAAGGGGGTCTACTTATTTTTCAAAGTGCCAGAGGGTAAGACAAAAAAAAATGGATGGAAACTAATAAAGGAGAGAAGCAACCTGGAATTAAAGAGAAACTTCTTAACAGTGAGAACGATTAACCAGTAGAACAGCTTGCCTTCAAAAGTTGTAGATGCTTCCCTACTGGCGGTTATCTGAAATGGCAGTTATTTGAAATATCTGAAATTGTATAGGATCTCAAGCTTGAGCGTTGGACTAGAAGAGCTCCAAGGTCCCTTCCAGCTCCATTTTGATTGATTCATTCATTGATTGATTGATTACTATCAACCACCCATATCTGATGTTAGGACTGCAAAACTATACACAATCTTTTTAAAACATGGAATAATGCTTCATGCAGATTGTGTTAATAATTTTAAACTTTTTAAATGAGTTAATTCTACCATCAACCTGATAACAGACAACCATTTTGATGCAAGAAATCTGTACTGGTTGCTTAGCAACACTGAGACATGCTCATCAATTTAGAGGTAATTGGTAAGCTTGCGCTATATTAGAGAAGATAACCTCAGGTTTTTTTTTTCCTGTGGTATTCCCCACCCTATTAAATCCCAAACTAGAAAAGTGAAATTGATAAAACACCATGCTAGAATGACATTAGTGGGGACTTGTATCCTGAGTAAATGAGTACCTGCTTCAAAGCATCCATTTGCAATTCAGTGTCTTTATATTGTTTATGAAATCAGCCAACCATAAGAAAAAAATTTGTCAAGAGAAATTAAATGTCTCTAGAAAGAGAGATTGGATAACTGTATGGACAGGAAAATTAAAAGCAGATGGCAAATTTAAATATTGTAATTTCTGATTTCCTGTTCCATGCTAAGCATTTTAAATTACAAAGGAGTAAGAGTATGGATTCGTTTATGTGGCAAGCTCATGCAAAATAAATATAAATATGTCTACGACAGTGGTGGGTTGCTCCCGGTTTGGTCTGGTTCGTGCGAATAGGTAGCGGTGATGCTGTGACGTCACTGAACCGGTTCTACGCGTCCTGGACCTGCCCCCCCCCGCATGCCCGTACTTACCGATCTGTGCACAGAGTGCGCAGAGCGTGCAGAGACGCTTGTGCGCATGCGCAGGAAGCTTTTTTTGAGGTTTTTTCCTCAAAAA
>JANHFM010010471.1:153074-166029 GCA_032468115.1 Grayia smithii | reverse complement strand
GAGATTTTGCAGTATCCTTCCCCTGCCATGCCCACCAAGCCACGCCCACAGAACCGGTAGTAAAAAAAATTGGATTTAACCACTGGTTTCATCTTGCTACTTTCCCCATGAATCCATTTTTGCTGATATAGCCACAAACTTTAGCCAAGGCAAGAGAAGCCTACAGACCACTGGATGTTGTTTTGGGGTCCTTGGTGGCCTCCCGGATGAGTTTATCCTGAGTTCTTAGAATGATTTTTATAGGACAGTCATTGGGAAGCTTCACTGTTGTCCCAATTCATCTCCATTTGGAGTCTCTGAATCTCTTGAGTGTGGGTATTTATGTACTTACATGTATTTATATACAATCCAGTTCCTAAGATGTTGGATAGTTTAACCAATATATGGTTAAAATATGAATAAATCAGCTACCAACCCCACCCCACCCCACCCCAAATCAATCGAAAATCAGTACTCAAAACTCCAGGCATAAGTCCTGAAACAGTCTCTCAAAATATTGGGGCTATCATGGAGAAGGGCTTTTGGGGGGTTTCTGTCCTCCTCACTTTTCCTTAAAGAAAAAAAAAAGTATGCATTCCCACTCTGCATACTTGGACCAGAGGCAGATCCCCTTAAGAAATGATGGTCCTTAGGTATCCTGGATCAAAACTATGTGGGCCTTATAAACTAAACTAGTGGAATAATTAGTGCAGTGACCAGATGAATGTTATTACATTACAATAACGGGTTCATCCACTCACTGCCTGGCTGCCATATATTGCATTACCTGCAATCATGTCAACTTTCAAAAGTACTCCCTTTTCAAAGCAGTCATCAAGTGAATCATGGAATCATTGGGCCAAAAGAGACCTCAGAGATCTTCTAGTCTGATCCCTGTCCAACTCAGAAGTCCTTATACCATTCTAGGCAATGTCCAAATTTTTATTGAAAACCTCCAGCACTGATAACTCTGGGAAAGAAATTGTTCCATTAGTTAATTGCTCTCACTATCAAGAAATTTCTCCTTAGTTCCAGGCTGGATCTCGCTCTTCCACCCATTACTTCTTGTCTTGCCCTCAGATGCTTTGGAGAATAAGTCAATTCCTTCATAACTGCGACAGTCCCTCAAATATTGGCAGACAGCTATCATGTCTCCCCAATCCTTCTCTTTGTTAGGCTAAACATACCTAATTCCCTTAACCATTCATTGTACAGTTTAGCCTTCAGACCTCTTATCACCTTTGTTGCTCTTCTCTGCACTCTTTCTAGGGTCTCATCCAGTGGTGTGATTCAAATTTTTTTACTACCGGTTCTGTGGGCATAGCTTGGTGGGTGTGACATGGCTTGGTGGGCATGGCAGGGGAAGGATACTGTCAAATCTCCATTCCCACCCCACTCCAGGGAAAGATACTGTCAAAACTCCATTCCTACCCCATTCCAGGGGAAAGTTACTGCAAAATCCCCATTTCCTCCAGATCAGCTGGGACTCAGGAGGCAGCTGAGGGAGTGTGGCCATTCAGAAGTGGTATTTACCGGTTCTCTGAACTACTCAAAATTTCCGCTACCGGTTCTCCAGAACTGGTCAGAACCTGCTAAAACCCACCTCTGGTCTCATCATTTAATTTGATTATCTTGTTTATATTCTTGTTTTTCCTCTGTATGCAAGATAATATTTGTATGCAAAAAGGGGTATTCTTTTCTATCAGGTTATTGAATGTAGTTTCCTGAAAGCAAGGCTGGATGACCACTACAGTAGATTACAGACAAGACTTAGAGTCTTTCCTGCCTTCTAGCCATCCTTTCGATTTTTGCAGCCCTCAATTACAAATTTCCATAGTACTGTAAGCAACCTCAGGGACATTTAGCAATGGCTGTATGAAAACTGTGCTTTCTTGTGTGATATTTTCTGGTAAAGTAATTGCATCTTGTTTATATTGATACGGCAAAGACAGACCATTTTTCAACTTAAATTTTGATGTCTCGTGAGCTAATGACCACCATTACCTTTATTTCACCTCTTTTTAATGTAATGTCCTTGTTGTTTGTTTATGTCTGTATATGTCTTTTATATTTCTGTTGTTTTATTCTTTCATTGTAAGCCGCCCTGAGTCCTTCAGGAGAAGGGCGGCATATAAATTAAATAAAATAAATAAATAAATAAATTACCCAAAAAAAATCACAATAACTTAAAGCGGCTTCATTGGAATAATAATGCATTATTACGAGAGCATTTAAGGTTGTGAACATGTATGACTTGATGCCTATTTTTAAACAGTTTTTAAAATGAGAGACACAGCTAGATCTCCCTTCAGTACATAAAGGATTTGTTGGAGAATAGAAAGAAAAAGGAATTTTGATTGAGAAATGTTGACCTTCTTTCCATTCTATTATGAATTTGTAAATAAGTGGATCTTCCTTGGGCTACAATATTTATTTGTTTTCTAAACTGATGTCTGGGACAAAATGGCATCCATAGCTACTTCCCAGTCCCAGCAGGACACATTTCATCCCCTCCAGCTACTTCAAACTATCCAAGATGGTTTTATTTTCCAAGAATGATTCTCTGGCATTTTTTTTTCTATTCTAAAATTTGCTCTGTTCCTATTTTGCCTGTTATAGGCCGTTTCTTTCCTAAAATGTTGTTAATATAAATTAATATTGTCACATGATGATAACGATGATGGTTGTAAACAAGCATGGAAGCATATCTGAATATTTTAATGTGAAACAATTACAGTTTACTACTTAAACAAGTGCCTCACAATGTGTTGTTGTCCATGTAGGTTGGGGATTCTGGAAGTTGAAGTTCAGCATATCTGGAATGCACCATTGTGGAAAATACTGAACTTTCCCACTGTCAAAAACCTTCCCAGCATTTAAATCACCACAGAGATTAAATGAATGCAGCCTAATCCAGGAGCTGAAGACACTTCAACCATGCATTATTTTGTAGAGTATGGGGGCTTTGCAAAGTAATCCTTGCTTTGACAATAGGGATTTTAAAAACACAAATCTGTTTTCCTCTTTAAATAATGGAGGGAAGACATAAGGCTTGGCTATAAGGCTGTTTAGGTCAGGGTATCAGAAGATATATACACTGGGTTTGGCAAACTATCTGAAGATTAATGAGCTCAAATTCTGAAGGAAAAAAAATCTACATTGGGAATGATGGTGTTACTAGTTCAGACAAATTTTTAAAAATAGTGAGAGAGGCCTAATTCAAAAATTATTTCAAAGGCTGATTCAGTTGATGAAAATACTTTTTTTTTCTGCCACTAATGTCATTTTCTAAATAAAAATGTTTACTTTGAAGGTTCTGATTCGGGTAGTTCTCTTTTAGTGAGAACAGTTAGGACCAGCAATTCAGTTGTTAAGTGAAACAGTTACCAAGGGAAACTCTGATTGTGCTTATGATGTTATTTTAGCTTTCCTTTGCTTTACAGACCTGAAAAGACCAAAAATGTGAGGATTTGTTGCAAAGTTACTTTTTCATCAGCAAGTAATTGTTAATGGTCACTAAGCAGTTACTAAATGAGGACTATGTGTATCTTCCTTGTAAGGGAAATCTTTCTAGTACTCAGATGAAATTGGTACATTTTTCATTAACATTTTTCCAATGCTGGAGTTGCAAGCTGAATCAGAGAATTATTATTTGATGTGTACAAGTAGCTTTTGATCTTTAAATTTTAGCTCAGGGTTAGAAGGGGCCTATATGCTTCCTTTCAAATCCTATCTTAAAGGAGTTCTGGCTTGACCTAGGAAAGTCAGAAATTGCTAAGCAGGAATATCACTAACAGCAAATAAATTTTCTTGGAAGTCCACTATTAGCAATTTTGCTTTGAGCTGTGAAATTATATGAGAAACGTTTGAAGCCTCATACAATATTCTACCTAGGCTGAACTTAGTAACTGTGAGGTTAACAGGCTCTCCTTCATGTACAGGGCAGGTGGTCCATACATCCCCAACCTACCTTCCAGGATCACAGCTCCTAGATTTCCAAAGCTCTTTCTTCACTATTAGTTTCCATGGGTGCTAGAATCACCTGGCAACCTGCATGTTCCTCTTCTTCAATGGAACTTGGCTTTCCATGGTTCTCAAGCCAAGATTTTAAGCAGTTTTGTCCATCTTTCCTATTCTTAAAAATAGGTATTTTTTTCCTGCTTTTATCAACAGGATCCTAGGACAACAATATGGTGTGGGGGGAGCGGGGAGCATTTGTCCTAGGATCCTAGGACTATTCCTTTTCTGGGAGGCAGCGTGACGGGAAGACCTGTTACAAGTTGTGACCAAAGTGGAATTGAGCTTCTGGAAAAGTCATCTCGCATTCCCTGGTCAGCATTATTTAGACACTGACCAATATTATCGTGAAAAGATTAGTCTTTAACCTGTGAAGCAAGATGTTTGATTACCAAGGTATCCTGAACAGTGGTGGAATCCCCCAGGTTTAACAACTGGTTCAGTGACCGCGTGCTTTGCGCGCGTACACAGTTTGAACAAATCTTCATTTCCAGGTTTTTTCAGAGGAGTAACACAGCTGATTTGCGTGGCAATTGGCTCAGCCGCATGAATCAGCTGAGGAGATAAAGGTAGGAAAATAGCGCAGGTGGGCAGGTGGGCCTATCTGATTGTCGGGGCGAACCAGTTTGCTCCCAGCTGATCGTCAGAGCTACCAGTTCCCCTGAACCAGTCTGAACCAGTAGAATTCCAATACAGAATGGAGACTATCACCCAGACATCCCACGTTTTTTCTACTAATGTGATGCGAGCAAAATGGTGCATTAAATCAGGAATGAAGAAAGAGCTGAAGGAAGGTGACAACTTGAAAAATGCTGCCCCTAAATTCCAGACAAACACACCCTCTTTTCCTTGCTAAAACCCTGCAGCAAATGCATATGGGTTCTGTAGCAGAAAGTCACCATGGGAAGCGTTCTCCGAATTGAAAATGGCCACCACGACCCATGTAGGGTATTTCATCCCAATCATCTTCCATTTGTAATTTTAAAAAAAAAAAAATTAAAGCTTTGTTTTCCACAAGGGGTATTAAGAATATTGTGAAACGATGGCTGAAGAAGAGCAAAAGCATGCTTGTTTTCAGTTAATCTTGGGATTTGCAAGGCCCTAGGCCATGTTCCCCTGAATTGTTTGCTCAAAACATTAGCCCTGTGGAATTTAATGGAGTTTGCACCTGCGCTAAGTTCCCTGGCCCTTATCCGACCAACGGTTCCGCATTCATGCTTCCATTCAACAGTGCATAAGCGTGTTCAGCAATCAGGCCTTGATCCCCCAAGCTAAAGATACTTTTTAACAAAGCTTTTTCCAACAGTTCAGCATAACTGCAAGAAGCTGCTGTAGTTCTCAAACTTTTTTTTCTCTTTTGTTTTATTTACTTAAACTGTACACAAATGCAAAATACTTGGACAGCAAATGTAAGTGAATGTTGTTTGGTATTTAAATTACTATGGAACAGAACCTACAAGGGACTTTATTAAATAAACAACAATTTGGGGAGGTGTTTTTTTTTCTTCTTCTTCTTCTTCTTCTTTAAAGGATGCACATCTTGGAATGTCTCCAACATAGGAGGGCATATAGAGAAGATACTGATCCAAAGACAATGGAATCTATTTTGTACCCTGAAAAGAAATTGACAGGCCTTAGTGTTCAGTATCGTTGTGTGACTGTAGATACCGTGGCCTTGCCATCTGATAAAAAATATAATTAAAATTGTTGGCCTCTTTGGTTCCAAACTTTTCAGTATAATATATTTTCATTGTATCCAGTATTTTTTTGCTGGTATAAAAATAACCTTTCCCGGCCCCCACCCACCCGAAAGGATAGTTTCTTCTAAGTCATGCAACTACATCAGTGCAAACATGAAAACCAATCACTCGCTTTTAAAAAAAGAAGCAAAAGATTTAATTTCAAGTATAAAAAAAATATAAAAAGTACCGTCTCATTTCAGTCCAGTTTCATCTAGTTTGGGTTGACACTTTTAAATTGCATAGCTCATGCGGCACTTGTTTTTAAATCTAGAGAACAGTGAGCAAAAGGAAGTGCACCATCAAGTACCAACCAGTCAAGGCATTGAAATCTGCAAGTGCTATAGGAACGTGCATTCAAGCAGGTTGCGAGTGCTGTAGTGTAGCATGGATTTCTGAGCTCTGCAGCCACCCTTGATATGGAAGTGTTTGGAAACCAAACTAAATGTAATACCCTCTACTTGTGCATTGTGCATCTCTCTCTCTCTCTCTTTCCCCTCCTCAGGATGTACGAAACATTGTCACCATTTCAAACGCTGTGCGCTACTCCTTTCCCCAAATATATCCACTATGTGATTGAGATTTCTCTTATGGCTCATGAATTTACTTGTGCTAACACTGGCTTCTCTTTCCTCTCTTCTGTTCTCTCCAGTTATTCCCATTGTCATCTTACTGTTACTCCGAGCATGGAACTTCAACTGCAGGTTTCGATGTTGCAAAACTTTTTGTGAGTGTAGTACGGACCATGAGCAAAACTAGAACAGGAAGGGCCAAGTCTTTTTTTTTTTTGACAACATAACAGGGATAATTGTCCACATGGATGGCATATCCAATAAAGCATAATATCATGCCGATCTATCATTCAGAAGAATACAGCTACCATTTCCGATATTAATCACATGGTACTGTTTCTCCCTCTCTTTCTCTCTTGCACACACAAACATGCATACATACATACGTATAGTTAAGAGAGAGACTGGTTTCATTAGTGTGTTCTCTCCTGGAAGTGCTATATGCATATCTTACACTTCCCATCAGGAAGAAGGACTTATTTTTGAACAGAGCAGGTAACCTGCTGCTTCAATTTAGACCTTAGAAATGATGGTAGTTGGTTGCTTGTTTGGTCACTGAAATGCTTGTCTATTGAGCATATAGGAATGTTTTCTTGTTTTTTTTTTCTTTAAAAAAAATTCATTTCATAGGGCTGGCTGAGAGAGAAAAAAAAAATCTACTGGTCTGTATGCATATATCACCAGCAGACATTTAACTCCTTTACATAATGCCTTCCTCCAAACTGGATCACACAGTGTGTGCATTCATGTTGTTGTGTGTATGTGTATATATGAGTATGTGTATATATGTGTGTATGTAGGTGTATGTATGTCTATACACACACACACACATACACACACACACACTTGTGTCTTTGGGTATATAGGTAGGATTAAGTAACTTGAAAGCATTAGTTTATATGTGGTAGCATACTTTTAGTGTCCAGGATGCATTGACTGCCACTGTCCTGACAACAGAGTGCAATTGATATATATTTATATGTATTTTCAGTGCTATTGCTGCCTTTGCCACTGTTGCCTCTGTAGTAGGGTTTAAACATCCATGCCCAGAAGGAAGAAAAAGAGCAGTAGTGTGTCCAAATCCATTCAGTAGGGGGAATCTTCTCACTCTTCCTCCCTCACCATCCCTGCCCCCACCCCCACTCCTTTCTAGCATCCTTCTCCAGATCAGGCACAGCCACATTCTTCCACAATCATATTGGGAACGTCCCTCTTCACGATGTTGTATTCATCATCAAAGTACAGCATGGATATTGTGCTAAGTTTGGTTGGAATGCAGCAGGAGTTCACGGTGCCTGGGTTCAGGCCTCGCATGCGGTACTGATTCACGACTGCTGTGTGAAAAGAGGAAGCTGAGCCCGGGACTCCAGCCAAATAGGCTGGGCAGCTCCCTTCACAGTAATTCCCATAGTAACCCGCTGGTGCTATGATCCAGTCAGTCCATCCGATGATCTTAAAGTCAATGAAAAACTCTTGCCTGCAGCATAAATTGGTCCGGCCATCGCATTCCAGACCTCTTTTCCGAATCCTGTGCTTGTTGTCAGCCAATCGGGCTTGCACCACTAAAAAAGGCCGGTGGGATTCATCCCCAGAATCCACATAAATTGGCAGCACTGAATACTCTTCACAGCCTTCACACTGAATGTCCAAACTCAATCTTCTCTCTCCTTTCTCAAACAGAGCTTGGATTGCTTCTGTCATAGGAAATGTGTGCCAACCACTTCTTTTGAGATCAACTTTCTTTTCAACCACATTCCACTTGTTGCTGGTATCCGAGTCTTGGAAATACACTTTGACTCTTACTTTTCGCCGGCAGCCTTTCTCCAAGACGTAGGGAAGCAGCTTCAAGTAAAGCCACAAACTGGCTTGAACCACAAAGAGATTCTGATTGCCTTCGTTAGAAATGAAGAAATAGAGGCGCATTCTAGAAGATGACAGGTCATCTGGAATATAATGGAAGGGGGAGAAAAACGTTAATTTTTTTTTTTAATGTTTAATGTTCATGTTAGGTTTTCTCAAGGAAAAGCAAAAGGAAATGAATTGTGGATCAAAATAAATGCATAATATTAGTACATGCCACAAATAATATACATAAATGGCTAAACTGGAAAGAGGGAAGGAGGGGGAATATATACCATCAGCTACAGATTGCGAAGTTGTTCAGTGGATGAATCAGTATTAGAAAGCCATTATAAAGTAAGTTCCCAGAGAGGAACTAATAAGGGTATATAAGGAGAGGGGGTGGGGGAGACAGATCCTTAGAAATCAGTGTATAAGCAATTAAGTTCAGATAGATGGAAAGTCATGAAAGGAACTCAGAGCACCTGGATAAGTGCTAATTAGGTTTTTTTTTTAAAGTGTTGGCCTGGCACAGGCATCCCTCCTGTATAATCTTCCCAGAAAGCACAAATTGTTTAACAATCAGGGAACATTTTTTTTTCTTCAGAGAAAGGATTTGGTTACAATTTAGGTGCACTGTAAACTCACCCAGTTTACTCACCCAATAATTCTTGGGAAATGCGGACAAATTGCTGGATTTGTCCACTTGACCAAAGCAAAATCTTACTGGAATTGTAAAAGTGTCTGATTTTGATTGTTCCAGATTGTAAATAGAAGCATGTTCCTTTGTATGATAATATTCAGGACATAAAAGTGTCAGAGAAAATCTTCTAGCACAACTGTCTCCCTGACATTTTAGCTTTCAGAGGGCTGGGGGGTAAGGCCAGTTATTATTCAGTAATATGAGCCTTACCCACCAGTAACTCAAAGGGTACTATCCAGGCAAAGGTTTATTACCTTAGTAATAACTGAAATGACAGGACAGTTGCATTTGTCATAATTGTGCCCAAAGATATACCTTGTCCTGCCACCTTAAATTCTCTTTCGCACCATTCTTAAAGGCCTCTCTTATTTATTTACTTGGCATCTGGACACCTAAAGAGAACAAGTGTTCTTGTACTTCTTGCAGCTGTTTCATTTAACTAAAAGATGAACTTTAGACATTAATCATTTATAAGTCCCACACAATTTTTCTGGGTATTAAGCAAGTTTTCATTGTAGCCAATGGGTGACAGAACTGCACTTAGTCATACTTCAGAGTAGCTCTTGAAATCAATCTGAGTTAACTTGCTCAAGACTAATTCAAGTCCCACTGATGTCAGTGGAATTAACTCTGTATCCAACATAATGCCATTGCTGTTTTCTTTTCTTTGAGATTAAAGCAGGAAAGCAGATGCCATGAGCAACTGGTTGCTGCCTTCTGGTTCATATTTATAATATGAACACTAAATGGAACAAGCTGGCTAACCGAATCTCTTACCGAAACACCTCTGACCTAGAAATTACTATCCTGGGCACATTTGTGTGAAACTCAGCAGGTCTACCTTTGAGCAAATATGCACAGGATCACACAGCTCCAGAGTTTATTCAATATTCTTCATTCTGCTTCAATTCATTCCAATCCAATTCCACATTGTTCAGTATGTTGAAAAGAAAAACCCTAGTGCTGGCATTGTCAAGCCAAATTGCAAATCTTTATACTTTAGACCTAGTTCTTGCAATGCCACAGGATAATGCTTTATTAGTAGTAGTATGGGATGGATATATTTTCTTAGTCTATACTTTCCAGGAACACGATGAAGAAAATATCATACAGTGTGTTGAATGTATATTTATCATAAAGCTGTAGTCTCAACACATCCAAACGGCACCAGACCTTTAAAGGTAACAATATCATGCCATGATAACAAAATGTAACAAAATGTAATTCTACTAGAGGAAGAAAACTAAATTTCAATAGTTTAGTCATTCTCTTATTTTACTCACCCAGGTAATGAATGCATTCACTTATCCCTGTATCTCTTCCTGCCCTGTATGTATTATAATGATTTTCAAACTTTTTACCTTAAAACAATCCTTTTTACAATGTCTGCTCTTTTGAGGAACCCCTGAACTTTTGGTATGAATACAACGCTGCTGCAATTAATTTAGAAGCACACGTCATATTCACACTCAGCTCATACACAGGACACTGTTAAGTGCTTACTGGGTGTGACTTAGAACACACTTAATATTCGTGTATATTTTTTCTGGAAAGGAAAACTTGTTTGTCATCTTTTCATTGACAAGTTCCTTAGCAACTTTAAGGAATAGCATACTTGACAATGGTATTTACACTGGTGGTTTTGCTAGCTGGCAGCTGTAGAACACAGAAACATTAATATAAATTATCAGAGAAAGGTGGGGAGGACAGACAGATATGGTTTATGAAGAAGAGTAAGAAAATATCACTTGGATATGCAAGAAGGTAACTTCAGCAAATTAGAGCAGCTAAACTGGAGATGTGGGATAGACATGGCGCTATTAAAATAGAAGGAGCAACAGAATCATAGAGAGGAATAGAAGAAGGCAAAAAAGGTGGACATTATATCAGAGAAACACAAGATGAGCCAATATTATTCTGACTGGGGAAATGAGAGGAGGAAATGGATTAAATGCTATCACAAATGCAAGTGAGTTAATATTAACAGGTGAGATTACAGGGTAATAACTGATCATTTTTACTCATTAATAACTTTATACTCTGATTTAACAAATACACAAGTGGATGCGTATGGAATAGGAAGTAGAAAGTCTCACAGAATAAAGGATGCATACAAAAGTTATATGGCTGGGATCACCAAAGATTTATGGGGTATGTATGTGAGGAACTGAAGTTAGAGATCAGTGCCAGAAGACCCTGTCTGAGGCTGAAGAAGAAGAGAGAGAGCAGAAGAAACTCAAGTGCTAGGCAGGATGGGGGTTAGAAAGATGGAAAGGTTACTGAGCAAAGTAAGTCAATAAAATAGAGCAAGTTCATTTTATTAGTTGATAGCAGGCACAAAAGGAGAAGAATCTATGGCCAGGGAGGTGGGTGGGGCAAGGGTTTGAAGGATGAGAATGGATTCAGGACAGATATTCTGTTTGACACAATATTTTTTAAAAAACAAAACAAAACAAAACAGGATATGGAACATTCAGTGGTATATAGAAAGGAACTAATGCACAGCAGAAGAAATTGTGATTGGGTTCTGCATGGTAAAGATTTTTTTTCTATGCCACGACGACAGCACTGGTTTCTGAGAGTGGCATGTATAAACCTATAGCCTGTGGGAGGAAAATATGACAAAGTGATCAGATCAGCAGAGCCCGGAGGATGGGTGGTAAATAGATGGGATTTTTGCAGCAGGCATGCTAACAGAAGGTACACACCCATTAGCCCCCTACATACCTATTTAAATGAAACAAGTCCTGCAAATAAACAGAGGATCAAACTTGATCAATGGGACAGAAACCAAGGATGGAGAGGGGAATGGAGGGGTGCGGGACACATCGGTGCAGAGGGTTAATTAGAGCGGGGCAAGAGTTACAAAGGTGTGACAGGAATTTAGCCCACACATGGTGAAGAAATAAAGACGGTTGTGGCAGCCGTCGGAAACGGGGAGGTAAAGGAGCGCAAAGCAGAAGGATGGGGTTGCATGGACGGGCCGAGCCCATCCGTGGGGGAAATGCACAGGATGGGGCAATGGAAGGGAAGACGGGGTCCCCGCAAGGGAGAAGCAGCAGCAGAAAGCCGGCGGAGGAAAGACCGGCGGCCCCCAGAGGGAAGCGGTGGGATTGCAGGATTGCCGGGGGCAAGACGGGATGCTCGGACCAACGTTCCCGTGGCGGAGACGACGGATGCTCGGGCCCAAGAGGGCGAAGCGGGAAAGGTGGACGTGAGGTGCACGGACGGGGCAGGCACCCACCTGTCTCGGCGAAGCTGATGATCTCGGAGACCTGCTGGTGAGCCGCGGGCCCCCCATTCGCCTGCCCGTCCAGGTTGGGGATCTCGACGCGCCCGTCCTCGCGCAACTTGCCGGCGTGCAGCTTGCGCAGCGCCGTGACCAGAGCCGCCTTGGGCACGGCGTGGGTGATGTTGGGCCGGTCGCGCATCTGGAGGCGGTTCAGAATGTGCCTCTTGATGGCCTCCAGGAAATCGCCGTCCACTTCGCCGGGCTCTTCGGGGGGTCGGCGGAAGCCGCACGAGGTGCAAGTGTCCAGGGGTGCTGCCCCGGGAGGCGTCGGCGAAGCTCCGGCGCTCAGCATCAGCCAGCACGCTTCCGCCAGCAGAAGCAGAAGCGAGGCGGTCAGGGGTCCCTTCCGATCCGTCCCGTCCATGCCGATCACCGGGCAGTTCCGCTCAGAGGGTTGAGATGTGAGCCGGGCAGCTGGCCGGATCAGACGCGCGGAGCTCAGGGCGGTCGGTAAAGCGACGGTCAAGCCCCACGAGAAGAGTGCCAAAAGCGGAGCGAAGGCGCGATCTGGCTGAAAACGGCGTCCGAATCGGCGAGGGCAGCCAAGTCCAGTCGAAGGAGCTCCGGCGGAGAGGTGGCGAGGCGGAGAAGAAGAAGAAGGAGGAGGATCGATCGGGAAAGCCGCTTTCCCCCAGGGCAGTCGGAGTCCCCCGCGGCCTCACTCGGTCACTTGCCAGCGGGTAGCTCCAAAGCAGCCAACTCCTCTGTCATGATGTCAGTGGTTTGCCTTCAGGCAGGCAGCGTCCAGCCAAAAGCAGGCAGGAGGTGGAGAGAGAGCGCTCTTTTTTAGCCAAGAGTCATCGGGGGGGGGGCC